>JAVJIF010015071.1:0-105934 GCA_038442645.1 Agave tequilana | reverse complement strand
GACTGATTTATACCAGTCTAATTGGTGTTTAACAAGGAAGGAAATTGAAAGGTAGTTCTTAAATTAAGGAACGTTCTATTGAACGGAAAACCTCCCACCTGATATTTACCGACCTGGCCAATTAGATCGGTGATATTTTCAGTGATCTTGATTAGTTGTCAGATTGATCCCAGAAACTAACATTTTTAAGACAATTATGATATTGAAGTTTCTTACTTCTATTCTACTTGAATTTGCAGAAAATGTCTGAGACTAATCAAGATAGCTCTAGCAAGGCACCAAACATGCAGTTACAAGATTTGATGCCTACTCCACTTCCTAACTCGAAGCCGGAGAAGCCAGAAAAATTTGACGGCACAGAATTCAAGAGGTGGCAACAGAAGATGCTCTTCTACTTGACCACTCTTCATCTGGCCAGATTCCTGCAAGAAGATCCACCAGAGCCCGAAACTGATGCATGGACTCAATGTGACTTCCTTTGCCGAAATTATATTTTAAATGGACTGGATGACTCTCTTTACAATGTCTACAGTCCCATCACAACGGCAAAGAAGTTATGGGCCAGTCTTGATAAGAAGTAAAAGACTGAGGATGCTGGTACTAGGAAGTTCATCGTAGGACGATTTCTGATATAAAAAATGGTGGACAGCAAGACTGTAATCAGTCAGATGCAAGAGTTCCAACTTATCTTGCACGAGATAGAAGCCGAAGGTATGATTCTACCTGAAACCTTTCAGGTTGCTACTATCGTGGAGAAACTCCCACGTGCGTAGAGAGATTTCAAGAACTACCTGAAGCACAAGTGAAAGGAGCTGAAGTTGGAAGATCTCATTGTGAGGCTTCAAATCGAGGAGGACAACTGAAAGTCCGAGAAAAGGAGCAGTGAGAACTCCTATGAAGTAAAAGCCAATGTGATCGAGGACTCAAAGGGGAAAGCATCTACTTCCAAAGGCTTAAAGCGGAAGAAGACTTCCCAGGGGTACAAAGGCAAGGTCCAAGAAGGCAAGAACATGCGCTTCAAAGGAACCTGCTACATCTGCAACAAAGAAGGGCATAAGGCGAATGAATGTCGCAGCCGTCTCAGAAAGAACAAGAAAAGCCATCCACAGGCAAATTTGACCGATCATGCGTCGCCAAGCCTTTCAGCTGTGGTGTCAGAGGTGAATCTGACAACCAATAATAAGGATTGGTGGGTAGACACTGGGGCTACTCGGCACATCTGCTCTGAGAAATTATTATTCTCTGAATATTAAAAACTATATCAAGATGAGCAACTATTCATGGAAACTCAGCCGTCTAAAAGATTGAAGGAAAAGGCAAGGTCATCCTGAAGTGGACATCTGAAAAAGAGCTTACTCTGAACGATGTGCTACATGTTCCAGATATCCGCAAGAATTTGATCTCTGAATCAATACTTAGTAAGAAAGGATTTAGAATGATTTTTGAATCAGATAAATTTGTACTTACTAAGAGAGGGATGTATGTGGGAAAGGGTTATCTTGTTGATGGACTTTTTAAAGCCAATGTTGCAGTGGTAGATAAAAAGTCTGTGTATTTGTACCCGAAGCTTATAAATAAAGGAAAATCTTCTGTTTATTTGCTTGAGTCTCCTATTTTATGGTATGCTAGATTAGGGCATGTAAATTACAAGTCTTTAAAGAACTTGTCTAATTTAGGATATATTCCTAAACTCAACTTGAAAGAAATTCGCAAGTGTGAGATTTGTGTTGAGGCCAAGTTGGCGAAAAATTCATTTCACTCAATTGATTGAAATACAGAACTTTAGGGTTAATTCATAGCGATCTGTGTGACTTGAAGTTTATGCCAACTAGAGGCGGTAAAAAGTATTTTATTACTTTTATTGATGACTGTACAAGATACTGTTATGTGAATCTTTTAAACAGTAAGGATAAGACAATAAAAATGTTTATAACATATAAAGTCGATGTTGAGAATCAACTCAACAAGAATATCAAGATTCTAAAATCCAATAGAGGCGGAGAATATGAATCAAAATGATTTTAGTGAGTTATGTGCTAAATTTGGTAAATCCATCAAACAACAGCACCATATACTCCTCAGCAAAATGAAATTGCTGAACGGAAGAACAGAACTTTGAAGGAGATGGTCAATTCCATGCTCGTAAGTTCTGGAGCTCCGCAGAACTTGTGGGGGGAAGCTCTATTAACTGTAAATTATATTCTAAATAGAGTACCCCACAAGAAACTTGGTCTGATTTCATTCGAGTTATGGCATGGAAGGACACCTTCCTACCATTACCTCAAAATGTGGGGGTGCCTTGCAAAGGTGCTAGCATCATTACCTAAAAAGACTAAGTTGGGAGCAAAAACTATAGACTGCATATTCATAGGCTATGCCTTGAATAGTAGTGCCTACAGATTTCTGGTTCATAAATCAGAGATACCAGATATTCATGTAAACATGATTATTGAATCTAGAGATGCTGTGTTCTTTGAAGATATTTTTTCATATAAACGGGAAACAAATAAGACTTCTGGGAAAAGAACACATGAGATGGCGTTCGGGGACGAAAGCCCCGAGGAACCGACTGTTAATGCGGAAATTGAATCAAGAAAAGTCAGAGATCTAGAATCTCAAAATCTTTTGGTTCAGATTTCATAGCATACGCTATTGAAAGCGAACCTCAAATATTTAAAGAGGTTATGTCAACCCCAGAAGTACAAATGTAGAAAGAAGTTATAAATAGCGAAATAGAATCCATACTAAGTAATCATACTTGGGAATTGGCAAACTTGCCTCCTGGCAGTAAACTAATTGGGTGTAAGTGGATTTTCAAAGAAAATTAAAACCCGATGGATCTATCGATAAGTACAAGGCTAGATTAGTAGCCAAGGGTTATCGACAAAAAGAAGGACTTGACTACTTCGATACTTATTCACCAGTAACAAGAATAACATCCATTTGGATGTTGATTGCAATTGCAGTATCGCATAACTTAGATATCCATCAAATGGATGTCAAGACTGCATTCTTAAATGGTGAATTAAATGAAGAGATATTTATGGAGCAACCTGAAGGATTTATAGTCAAGGGCCAAGAACACAAAGTGTGTAAATTGGTAAAATCCTTATACGGTCTAAAGCAGGCTCCAAAACAATGGCATGAGAAATCTGATAGTGTCATGATCAAAGATGTATTCACTATCAATGAATACGATAAGTGTGTTTACATTAAAACAGTTAGAAATGCATGTATCATTGTTTGTCTTTATGTAGACGACATGTTGATACTTGAGACTAATATTGAAATTATTAAGTCCACTAAAAGAATATTATCCAACAGTTTTGACATGAAGGATCTGGGGGTTGCCAATGTAATTTTAGGAATTAAAATCACCAGAACACTAGATGGAATTAGTCTATCTCAATCTCACTACGTGGATAAGATGATAGAAAGATTCAAGGATCATGGGATGAAGGAGAATACAAATCTATTTCTCCCACACGTCCACCTTCATAAGAATACAGCAGCTGGAATATGTCAGTTGGAGTATTCTCAGATTATCGAAAGTCTAATTTATTTAATGAATTGCACTAGATCCGATATTGCTTACGCTGTAAGCAAGTTAAGCAGATATACTAGTAATCCTAGTGATCAACATTGGACTGCTCTACTATGAATATTGGGGTACGTATCATATACCAAGAAATATGCCTTGAGATATGGACAGTATCCACCTGTACTTGAAGGATACAGTGATGCTAATTGGATTGCAGATTCTGAGGAATCAAAATCAACTAGCGAATACCTATTTACTCCAAGAGGAGCAGCGGTATCTTGAAAATCTTCTAAGCAAACATGTATTGCCCGTTCCACTATGGAATCGGAATTCATAGCCTTAGATATGGCCGGAGAAGAAGCAGAATGGCTTCGACAATTTTTGGAAGATATACCATTATGGCAAAAACCAGTGCCCGCTATATGTATACACTGCGATAATCAAGCAGCTATATCTAGGGCACAAAATATTATATACAACGGTAAGTCTAGACATATTCGTCGTAGACATAATACTGTGAAGCAGTTGCTCTCAAATGGAATTATCTCTATTGACTTTGTCTCGTCAAAAGATAATTTAGCGGATCCGCTTAGTAAAGGTTTAAGTGGAGAGCGTATAAACTGTGCATCGAGGGGAATGGATCTAAAATCCTAACCTTACCGAGTCAGCTTAATGGAAACCTCACTTAGTGACTGGAGATCCCACGGACTAAGTTCAAAAGGAAAAACTAGTTATGATTTACTCAGCAAGTAAGCACTTGAGAGCTTGACTCTAATCTATTTCTAAGGTGCACATAAGTGCTTTCTACAAGTGAATAAAGGATAAGCTTAACGCTTTTAATGATGCCTATATCATGTTACTAAACAAGTGGTGTAGAGTAGACTACTCTTAATAGGATGATCACCTATGTGAGTATAGAGTTGGTTTGCTCTTTAGGAATTTCTATGGAGGCTGTTATTCCCTAAAGATACTCTTTGAAATCAAGAATGTCCAAGGTCAAAACGGACACAACCGAGAACCAAAGTTGATTGGAAAGTCACTGTGTGAAGCTTATTAACTTGGCTTACACTAACGGCTAACAGTTCAAGACCTAGTTCACTAAATAGCCAGTAAGTCCGATAAAACTTTCGCTATGGAAAGTTCAAGACCTAGTTCACCTATCCTGATGTAGTTTCTTTTCTAAAGTACCTTTCACAATAGAGTCAGTCTCTTTGTGTGTCAATTCCTTGAATCTCTATTCATTATGAGGGATTGTTGGAATATGAAGAATATATTTATGTGAATCTTTGAATTGAATTATGGCGAGATCCGTTGATCGAATCAATTGGATGATGGTTGGAGTGTGTTCTCTTTCCATTGGGGATGAACGTGGTATATTCACATGTTCAATTCCGACTTCGAATGAATGAGATATTCAAGTCTAAAGATTGCCTAATTCAAAGCCAAAATGGGACCAAAAGTAGCTAAAAGCATGTAATCCCACATTGACCATGGGATGGAAGCTTGTAGTGTTTAAATAGAGAAAATTGAGAACAAAGGGCGTGCCCTTTGGGTACTTGGAGTTTTCGCGCGCAATTGGGAGGAAACGATGCGCGCGCGCCGCCGCCGGTGCCGGTGCCGGGCCGGGCTTGGGTTCGGGTTCGGGACCGGGTCTAGGTCTGGGTTTGGGTCTGGGTTCGGGTTTCGTACCCGGCCTGGTTCTTTTTGAACTGGGTCTCACGGGTATGGGTTACGCGAAGCATACCCGCCCGCTATCCAGATCTGAACCGTCCCGCCAACGGACCCGCTCCACTATCCGGATCCGAACCGCTCCGCCAATTGCTGTCGCGGTAGTTGGACGGCCAACGGTTGCAGTGGTTAGGTTGAACCGTTGCAACAGTTCAGACCGAACCGTTGCAACTATTCGTTGGGTTCGAACCAGTTGGCCCCTCCCGGAGCGCTATACATAGCGCTCCGAATTCTCAATTGGAAAAAAAACACAACACACAAACAGCAAGAAATCTGAAGGAGATCCTCTCTCTCTCTCTTTCAGTCTTGAAGTGACTTCCAAACAGGAAGTGGGAAATCAGTAATTCGGTTTCCGAAGCGCCTTCCAAAAGGGATTCTGCAAAAATTCGTTCTGAAAGAGGGCTCAGAAAATTTAACAGATTTTTTAATAGAATTGTTGTCTGAATCTGGGACTTCTGAAGAAGAATATTCTTCAACCTTCCTTCTTCCTCTACAGTGGGTGCTCCTCCAAAGTAAAGGCAAATATTCTCCTGAAATTTGTCTTTGTCCCGCTACTTCAATAATCCTGTGAAGGTACTGGTTAACTACGGTTCGACCGTACGGTGATTTGATAGTGCTATCCAAATACCGTGAAGGAGTGTTGTATCTTGGGAGACCAGCGTTCAGTAACCCGTTAGCACCAGTGCGGGGGACGTAATTGTCTTAAGGAGATTCGCTTTAAGCGTACCTCACTCCAAGTACTGTATAAGTGAATTAATTTCTTTATACAGGGGATATACTGTTATTCAGTATATTGAGACTGATTTATACCAGTCTAATTGGTGTTTAACCAAGAAGGAAATTGAAAGGTGGTTCTTAAATTAAGGAACTTCTATTGAACGGAAAATCTCCCACCTAATATTTACCGACCTGGCCAATTAGATCGGTAATATTTTCAGTGATCTTGATTAGTTGTCAGATTGATCCCAGAAATCAACATTAACATAATCGAGAACTCATCATATCTAATGAAGTTTTTTCCCCCTTCTTTTCTATTGTTATATTCTCAAATTAAACCCTAAAGCATAGTATCAATTCTAGAACTAATTTCTTCTCCCCCCTTTTAACATTCTAGCACTCAAGAAGCTCTAATTTTTTTCTTTTCCTTTTCTATTGTCATGCCATATCAACTCTCACATACCATAACCAAATCAAGCTTTATCTTTCAATTTTCGTGTCCAAATAAAAATCTAACTCATAGAACCTAAACAAAACTCTAAACTTTCCCTCTTTTTTGCTTGTCATCTTCAAATCAAATTTTAACCCATCATTACCCAAATGAAGGCATAGCCTTTAGATTATGGCTTACAATTTATAGATAGATAGAAGGAGAAGAAAATGAATTAAAAGAGATGAGTTACTATAAACCCATTTGGGTTTAAACTAATTTTTAAATAAGTTAGGGTAAAAATATAAATTATGAGTTAGGTTTAAAATATAATAAGAACTTAGTCAGAAACTATACCTAATGATGTCATATGAGGGATTGGATATGATAACTGCAACAAAGTTTTGGGGATGTTATTGATGGTTCATAAAATATTAGGAGATTATGTGACTTTAGATAAAAGTTGAGAGATGTTTAGTGAAATTTAGCCACCAAAAAATACCCATTTGAGTAATCATTTGTTTTCAATGATTTTTGTAATTGCATCACGAGAAAAAAAAAGAAGACTGTCTCAAAGAAAGGATAGAACCTATGCTCTAAGGAAGAAAGATGTTATCAAGGCATGCATGTTTAAGGAGGGAATTATCGTCCCGGTAAGCGTAATTGAGCCTCTACGAATGCCTATTGTCTTGTGATAAATGTATTCTTTCGAACACTCATTTGAGTATCCACAAAAATTTCAATATGATTATTAAAAAAAAGTCTTATAAATTTTCTGTCAATTTGCAAACACGCTCTTCTTTTCATTCTCTCAAAGCGTGGTTACTCAAAAAGTACTTATAATATAATAGTGTTAATGATGAGGCAACATGATTATAAACAATCAAAGAACAAGAGAGGTGTGTACTTTTGATGTCAAATATTAAGCAAATGAGGCTATAGAGATGTACTAAAAGGAGAGAAGAGTTTTTATTTTTCAACTTGATGAATTTAACTGGTTACATGCCTTTTATATAGGGTCTAAAGATAAATATGAAAATCAATAAAATTAAATATATTCATGCATCATAAATGGATTAGGTTCATCCTTTTGACTGCATCACAGAATACGAGGTGTTTATTTATTACATGAAGAGTATTGTCCAAATGTATTCGAAACGCGAACAGTTTGTAGTTAGGTTCAATGTGTTTTGAGAAGTCGAGAAGACAAACCGAATATGAAAGAGTCTAACTTATATTTTCAACAGCCTCCCTTAAATTAGATTACCACCATGCCAAGTTTTTCCTTAATCTTCTCAAAAACATCATACTTCAAAGTTTTTGTAAAGATGTCAGCAATTTGCTCTTATGTTTTACAATGCATGATATTAATCTCATCATCTTTTACGAAGTCATGAATGAAGTGATATTTGATCATTATGTGCTTGCTCTTTTCTTGAAAAATAGGATTCTTTGTAAGAGAAATAGCCGAACTATTATTATAAAATAATGTAGTTCCTTCAGCTTATTCATACTTAAGTTCAGTCAATATCTACCTGATCTAGAGTGCTTGATATAAAGCTAATGCCAATGACATATACTTTGCTTCCGCTGTAGAAAGTGTAACAACACTTTGTTTCTTGGATGCCCATGAGATTCGAACCAATATGAAAAGAATAATCTAAAGTGCTTCTTCAATTATAAACACTTTCGCCTCAATCACTATCACAATAGCTAATCAAACTTGAATTTTTCTCTCTTTTATATGCGTGCCTTCGTTGATGGCTACACAAAGATACCTTAGAATCCTTTTCCTTACTTCCTAATAGTTACTTTTGGTGATTCCATGAATCGATTAAGCATGCTTGCAGCGAACAAGAGATATGTTCTTATTACAGTCAAGTGCATAAGATTACCAACAAGACTTCAACGAGAATTTCATCAACACTTTCTTCATTTTTCAGATTTGCTAAGCTTCAAATCAACCTCTATAGGGGTGCATAGAGGTGTAGCACCCTCCATTTTAAATATTTTCAAAATGTCATTTGCATATTTATTTTGTGAAATGAATATACCATCTTCTTGCTGCTTAACTTCAATTCCAAGAAAGAAATAAAGTAGACCCATATTGGTTATCTCGAATTCACACATCAAAGTCCACTTGAATTCATCACACATTCTTGTAGAATTGCCGGTAAAAATGAGATCATCAACATATCAGCAAACCATCAAGAATTTACTTTGATCACTAGAGAGTATGTTCAAAATGACACCTTTTGAAATCATTCTTCATTAAGTAGCCAAAATGTGACTATACCATGTTCTCGGTACTTGCTTGAGTCCATATAATATTTTTTTCAAATGACACACCTTATTTTTTGCATCTTTCTTCACATTTCATATAAACCTCTTCTTCTAGAAAATCATTCAAGAATGCTGATTAGACATTCAATTGATACTTGTTATCCTCTTTGTGCTGGTAAAACTAACACAATTCTTATGGTTTCAAGACGAGAAATCAGGGCAAATACTTCTTGGTAATCAATACTAAATTTTTATTTGTAACCTTTCAACGCCAAACGAGCCTTGTATTTGTCCACTTCACCTTGTGAATTCAGCTTGATCTTGTAGACCACTCACATCAATAGCCTTTTTTCTCTTAAAAGCTCCACAAGCTCTCATGTTTTGTTTCTTTAGATGGCATCAATTTCTTAATCTATAGCATTTTTTCACTTCTCTTCTTTTGAAGCATCTTGAAAAGCAATCGGATCTGCATCGGCGAATAAAACAAAGTTTATCAATTTTTCATTCAAATTGTTTTTTTGAATCTTCATAAATCTCCCTTAGGCTCCTCGTATTTCAGGGAGGAGTACTTGAATTTGTCAGTGGAGACGTGGATGGTGGAGACGTGGATGGTGAAGACGAGGGTGGTGAAGAATAAGAAGAATTAGGAGGAGCACATGCCTCTTCATCATCATACTGTATTTATTTTTTTCTTCCAAATCCACACAAACAGATTTGCTTTTTGGGTCATTTGTACTCCAATCCAAGTTGCTCCTTCATCAAACTTTACATCCCTACTAATAACAAATTTGTATGTGATGGGATTATATAATTTGTATGTCTTAAAGCGTTCACTATATTCCACGAAGATGCAGCTTTCATATTTGTTATCCAACTTCTTTCTTCTCTCATTCAGAATATGAGAGTAAGGAATGCTGCCGAAAACTCTCAAATATCCCACACTTAGTTTATTTTCACTCCAGGCTTCTTGAAGAGTTTAATCTTGCAATTTTGATGATGATGCACGGCTCAAAAGATAACACGTTCACTATGTTATTGTTGAGGAGTAACCGAGCAACGAGCTGAAGCTGAATGCTATTTTCCTTCAAGAAAACTTCAAATTCACGATTAACATATTCACCTCCGCGATCGGTATATAGAGTTTTCAACGGGAAGTCACTTTTTCTTTCAACCAAAGCCTTGAAGCTTTCAAATATTCATAAACTTCTAATTTTTTTGAGAAAGAAAATTGATGTCTTCTTATTATAATCATCAATAAATGTGAGAAAATATCGATTACCTCAAATCAAAGTTGTGTGCATTGGACCACAAAGATCCAATTATACAAGCTCTAAAGGATGTAATGCTCTCCACGATCTTCCAAATGGGAAAGAATTTCTGTGATGTTTTGTAACAGTCCTCATTTTGTAGACAAAGATTAGTCCGATAACTCCCAATTATTCCAATTCTCCATTATTATCCCAGAAAAATTTTGGCAGTACCTCCCCTCAAGTTTTACATTTTTACATGACATAGAACATCCATTTCGGCTCCACGACCTACTTATTCCAAATAAGAATTTCGGCCCACACGGTCTACTTATCACAGGGTATAAATATGTCTCAACCCAAAAATTATATTCTCATTACATGTTTTCACAACATGTTTCCAGAATACATCATAATAACATATAACATCAAGGATTTGATCTCCAACACATCATCACCAAGTACATCCACCAGTCTTAGTTCTCAAAACATCACATGTACCATAAGTCCCTAGTCCCAAAATATTACAAAAGACGAGTTACATACTGAATGTACCATAAGCATACTAGTCAGAAAAGTACTTAAATTAAAGTATACATATGAAGAGGGTTAACAAAAACAGTATGATGGCATACCGTTCGGCCCATTACTAAATCCTCCGAGCTAAAGCAGACTCTTTCCTTTATCCAAACCTGAAATGAGTGGAAAGAAAAAGGGGGTGAGCTCAACGGCTCAGTGAGTAAACTATACAAGCAACTAAAATCTGGTAAGATAAAATTCTATCACAACCATACTTTTGAGGGGTCTGAGGAGGTCTTACATGAATTATGATGACTGCTACTCCTACCATGTGGCTCTCTCCTATCCATCCCCAAATTCTACACCTTTTATTAGTTAAATGTCTCAACTATCAAATTTTCTTTTATTAACTTGAAATATTCTTTCCGAGTACACAACAAGTTCAAGTTCATCAATAATTTCCTACACATGTATTCCTACGTGTATGCCTTTACCCTCGCCTAAATCCTTCATCAAATAATATCACATTCAGATAATACACTATATCTTTTATTAATGGAACACATACATACATAGCTCATAAGCATGAAGTTTAAATTCTCCGCCTTCCCCCTCCTACCGGCTCCCGCCCGGCCCCTTCCTCCTTATGAATACAAATAGATTATATATATAAACATACACACACACACACACACACACACACACACACACACACATGAAAGATGTCCACCGTCTTCCCCCTCCTACCGGCTCCTGCCCGGCCCCCTCCTCCTTATAATTATATATATGTACAATGAAACATGACCACCGTCTTCCCCTCCTACCGGCTTCCGCCTGGCCCTTTCCTCCTTATATATATATATATATATATATATATATATATATATATAATATATATATATATATATATATATATATATAATGAAATATGACCACCGTCTTAACCCTCCTACCGGCTCCCATCCAGTCCCTTCCTCTAAGCAAACAAGTCAAGTATAAATCACACAATTATTATACTAGTAGACACATGATATTTATATCATATGCACTATCAATTACAATATGCGTGAACATGTATAAACCTTATGATTTACAAAGATCTATGTTTCGTAGGATCTTTTTTACATCCATAATTGATCATCATTTAATTGTATGAGGTTCCACTTTACTTTCTTCTTACCCATGAAAAATAAGTAAAGACTTCGCATACGTTGAATTTAATATAATAACAACATATATTGGTGCTCTCAATAAGGTCAATATCGAAAAGTACTAAGATTTAATCACCCCTAAATATGAGTTCCATGTATGTTACCATGAAGGATTATGTAAATCTAGTTATCACTAACTTCTACCATGTGAATATTTAATTTAATCATTTAGGGAGAAAGAGGGAAAGAATATGACACTAGCCCTATATTTCTAGATTACTCCAATACTACATGAATTTTTTCCCCAAATTTCTCTCAATCCCTCGTAACTTCCCTACATTATTTACTTGAAATTAGCTAATGTCCACGACAAAATTGGTGGGTGTAGTAATCTACTCACCTTATATAGATCAATCTCTTCACTAATCTCCGTTGATCGCACTCCCACACAACTACCATAGCAATTGAAACATAGGGAATTTAGATCACATATTCCATCAACAATAAGAGGAGATATAAATAATTACCAGCTTGAGTTTATGCCCTAAAACTCAAATCTAGGGTTAGCACCACACCCCAAGATCACACCCAAACCCACGCCCTTCCTCCTCCCTCCGGTTTACGCGCGCCCCCTCCTCCCCAGGCCGCGCGCGCATGCACGCTGCTGCTGGTGCGCTGCTGCGCACGCTCCCTCTTCCTGGCTCCGACCAGGGACGAAAAGAAGGAAAAAAAAGAGGAAGAGGTAGGGTAGAAGGGAGAGACAGGGTAGGAGGGAGATCTCTTCAGAAAGTAAGGGAGAAGGTTTGAGAATTCTAGGGCTTTTGGAAGAAAATACAGAGAAAAGGTGTTTTTTCAGATCTGAACGTAAGAGAATGGGGAGGGTAAAATGGGTGGAAAGTTTCTTCTTTGGTATAAATTACAAAGTAAGGATTCTCCACTAGATGCCACTTGTCCATGCTTCAATCAAGGAGATCCAAGCCCTAAATCTCACCCTACATGCACACCTACCCCATTCCACTATTCCAAGGATTATTATTAGCATAACACTAGGTTCTAATTAAGTTAATCATAGTCTTAGAAATCCCATGTGACATGCACTAATTTATATAAGTATTAGGTACACAATACTCATTAATTTTTATTATATACTCATATACCTACCCTTAATTTATATTATTTTAGTTAGGGGAAGAGAACCACTCATGGTAATTTAATTGTTATTATTATTATTTTGAGGATAACAATAAAAATAAATCTTTCAACTGATAATCTCGATAATTAGAATGTGAAAAGATATTAATTAAATCGGTTGTTACATGTTTACCAAGTGCACATCCTTGGCATACTTTATCTTGAAGTTTAATAGGCGGCATGTCTTTTAACAATATTCTTGCTACACATATGAGAGAGGGTCTTGAAACTCAAATGGTCTAAAATGAAAATGTCATAGCCATGATTTGTCTTGGATAATTGTATGCATGCATGAATCAATTTGAGAATTAAGCTTCAAAGAAAACATATTACTTTGTATCATTTTCACCTTTTGCAATAAGGGTACCATGCTTGTCCTTGATCTCGCACATATCTTTATTAAAATGAAGATGAAATTCTTGAAGTAGAAGTTGATCGACATTAAGAAAATTATGTTTGAACCTAGAAATTAAGAAAACACTAGAAATATGCTTTGCTCCTTTGTTTGTTTGCACAAGAATATCACAATTTTCTTTCATGAAAAGTCTCTTGTCATCACTGATCTGAACTTCTCTTGTACTAGATTCATTAATGTCTATGAATACCTTCTTGTTTTCGGTCATACGATTACTACATCCGCTGTCGATGTAAAACACTTCATCGTGTGCAATTTCTTCAACATTATATGCGAGAAAGAGTGCAGCATGCTCACTCTTCTTTTCTCCCTCATACATGAAGCTTGATTATGAGGCAACGGGATTGTAACAATCAAAACACAAGAGAGATGTGTACTCTTGATATCAAATATTAAGCAAATAAGGCTACAGAGAGATGTACTAGGAAGAGATAAGAGTTTTTATTTTCAACTTGGTGAAAACGACTAGTTGCATGACCTTTATATAGGACCTAAAGATATAAAAATCAACAAAACTAAATATATTTATGCATCATAAGTAGATTAGATTCATCTCCTTGACCGCATCACAAAATACAAAGTATTTTTTCGTTACATGAAGAGTATTGTCTAATGTATTCGGAACTCGAAGAGTTTGTGTTTAGGTTCAATATGTCTTGAGAAGCCGAGGAGACAAACGGAATACTAAGTAGTCCAGCTTATATTTCCAACACATAAAATGTACAAAGAGGATGATTCTAAAAGAGCTGATTAATTATATTTCTAAAAATTAACAAGAGCGGTTTGATCTGAAATTAGCGCAGGTCAGTCAAAACTTTTATCCCAGTAGAAATTAAATTTGATCTACCAGTTGAATAAATGCCCAGTCTATTAATTTTGTCCTCTCAGCTTCATGAATTTCACTAACTTTGTCCTCTCAACTTTTAGTGAAATTGCAGGTCTGCAGCTTCTGTTGGTTCTGAAGTAATAAATGATCTTGATGTGCTCAAATAAATATTGAAAGACTTTTTCAACTTATTCATCAAGTACTGTTCACTAAATGAAGAAAATTCGAGGAAAGATGCAAAGAAAATGAAACATTTGATTTCTATTTTCATTATTTTAGATGTTTACCTTGTGTAAAAAGGGCACTCATCATTGAAGTGGATGGCCAGCCTTGTCTCTTGATGACGAGGCAGAACTATGTTACCACGTAGTAGAGGTGAGCAGAGTTCGGTTATAACCGAAATAATCGACTAAAAATCGAAACCCGAATCCGAACCGAACCGAACGGAACCGCTCTAATTCGGTTAGGTTTCGGTTTTGTATTCCGAAACCCGAACCCGAACCCGAACCCGAACCGCTCTAATTCGGTTGGGTTTCGGTTTTATATTCCGAAACCCGAACCCGACCGAACCGAACCGAATCTCTCACCCTGTATATCACCCTACTCAAATTCAATTTAGTGAATCATATAGTTCATAAAAAATTGGTGGAAACTTACCTCATTACTTTTAGTAATACCATCTTTTTTATGTTGAATATGTGAAAGCTATGTTAATTACACCATCACAATTCAGAATAATATTTATATTAATATAGTTCTTTTTTTCATTCTTATCATTAAAAGTTAGTAATAATTATACGAGCTTTGATATAAGAGCTCAAATACAGTGTAAAAGTTTTATAATATGAAATTTTCAATTCACATTAAGTTAGGGTTTATTTTTTCTTGTTTCTAATTTGAGTAATGGATATTTGAGATTAAAACATTAAATAATGATAATACAATAGTGATTAAAAAATGTAAGAAATGATGATAATATATTGGCCTAACCGAAAAAACCGAAAAATCAAACCGAACCGAGTCGATTCGGATCGGTTCGATTAATAAGTCTAATCGGTTCGGTTCGATTTTGCAGAAATTAGCAAAAACTGAACCGAGCCGACCGATGCTCACCCTACTAGAAGAAATTAATTAGATGGATAAATATCATTTTCTTATAAGTAAATTTCATCTCTCATCACAAGCAAGCGTCTCTACTGCAAAAAAAACTCTATTCATTAAGCCAACTATTTTAGAATGGTTTTTATTTCTTATATTTAAATTAATTATTATAATACTTAAATCTAGGACTCCCGACAATCCACACCCGTCCCTTGTGCCTCCATGGACAAACTTTTCAAGATTTTCCATCTCAAACCCCACCACCCATGTGTTGAGGAAAAGCAAGATGCAACACAATCCACAATTTAAAAACATGAACATGTAACTCAACATCAAGAAACATGGACTGAGGGGTGAGGTTTGTCCCTTTGCATGGACAAGATTCTCCCAAAAGACATAGGCCATGGCCCTTGGACTAGAGTAAGCACCAAGCTACAATCACGACAGAGAGAGAGAGTGAGAGAGAGAGAGGAGAAGGAGAAGAAGAGCACAAGTGTGTGGGGTCAGCATCACCTACTGTATCTGTGTGTGCACGTGTACAAAAAATGAAAGGAAACAGTGTGCCCATAGTTTTTTTTTTTTTGCTTGGGGGAAAAAAGGAAAGATCATTGCATCATTTTAGACTTGTGATCTGACAAAAGACACCGTCTTCTTCCTTTCTCTTCGCCAACAACCCTTGTGATTAGGTTGGTGAATGTCTTCTTTCATGGGACTTTATCTGGTAATATTTTCTTGACTTTATGGTGGATGTATGTCTATGTCCATGCAATAATTTGTAGGAGCTTGGAAAGACTACAATTTAGTTGGCTTTCGGAATCACATGAGCTCTCATGCGTCCAAACTTATTTAACCATCTATCTCTTTTATAGAGAGCTAAATTCCAACTCTTGATGCTTTTACCACAGTATCAGAGGAGAAACACGAATGATGTGAGAAATTGTCGGCAGATCTCTCTACCCCACCCCCCCCCCTCAAAAAAAAAAAAAAAAAAAAGTCTCTGTGGCTCTGGCTCTGTGTTACAAGAGTATACATTCTCTCTATGCACCGACACCTTTTAGATAGTTTTGTTTTGCTTCGGCCTATGCAAGTTTGGTTAGTTACTCATCTACAGCATGTATAATAAAACTATGTAATTTTTTTTTTGGCCCTCTCCTTCAAACAAAGTAATATGAACCATTACATCATCATGAAGCAGATTATGGTCTCATATTTGTTTTAACTTGGTCAATGGTATATATAATTCACGAATTAGGTATGGTTTTGTCCTAGCAATGGTGGAGCCGGGGAAATTACATTCTCCGCTTTTTTTTCTCTTTATGTAAATTTCACGAACCCCTCAAGTTTTTAGCACATTCTCATATCAACTGCAAAAAATTGTCCCTTCCCACTCAGCGTCCCAATGTTTTTTTTCCCCCTCAAATATACTCCCTCCACTAGTTTTTTTTCACATGATTTTTTTTTTTAAACTAGTTTGCTCTTTTGAAATCCATTAGAGAGCTTTTTATTTGAATTAAACTTTCAGTTATCAAGTAATTGGCCAAACTAATTAAGTCATAACGGGTCCATATCGGGTTCACCATCTTCTTCACCTACATTCATATCTCCTCCAAATCACACTAATGACACTCAAAATCTAACGTCATTAGGGTTTGAATAAATGAGAAATTCATAGATGCATAAGTTAGAGGTAGGGACCAGGGTTCTAGTAATAAAAAGATGATAGGCTCATGAGCTATAGAGTTAAAGATTAAAGCTTGGGTAAATGAGAAGATGTTGAATTCATGAATCAGATGTAGATATTAGGTTGGGCCAATGGATTGGGATCCAAGTTGGGGTAAATGGGAAATGATATATTTTGTAGGGAGGGAGGAGATAAAAAACTATGATAGAGTTTTTTAAATTGATTGGAAGAAATAATTCAGAGATTGGAATCCAAAAGGAGCAAGAACACAGCGAATTGCAGGCCAGAATAGTGACCGGCCGACAGCCCGGTCGACCGGCGTGCACAACGTGCACAGGCGCAGCTCGGTCGACCGTAGCAAGTGTAAATCACCTAGAGGGGGGGGGGGGTGAATAGGTGATAAGCTAATCTTATGGTCAATAATGCGGAATTAAAACTAATATGTTGCAAACTAAAACTTATTAAACTAAACACCAAATTTAACACAAGAGTGTAGCCGAATTCCCCGTGAAGGGTTCTGGGCTAACTCCTCAAGATTCCTCTAAATAAGAGTTGAGGTGCCGTGTTAGCTCTCTTGGTTGAAACTAGTGTTAGCAAACACATCCCAAGCATATAATAATGTGAGCACAAATATATATCTAGCAATTAAAGATAAGCACAATATGAGCATGCAAGATATAAACAAGTAAGGGAGAGAGAGAAAGAGCAATCGCAAACACAAGGGATTTGTTTCGAGGTTCGAGCACACTTGCTCTACATCCCCGCCTTCAACACCTTGAAGGATTTCCACTATAAACTGATCCCACCGGATCACTCGGTGCCGTAACACCTACAAGGAGTTCCCACTAGAACTCTTGGACTCTCTCTAGTCCCGTACACACCGCAAGCCCACTAGCTTGCCGAGGTCGCACCTCAAACACGGAGTTCACACAAGAACTCGAAACACCGCGAACCCGCAAGTCCGCCTCCTCAAAGTACAAGAAAGAACTCTTGGTGATCTAAACACTTTGATCACCAATAAACACTCTCACAAAAACACTCCTATAAGATGAATATATCAATGGATAACTCAAGTGTTTGTGAGAAAAATAAGGATGGAAGTGGTGGAGGAAAACTCAAGAAAATCACTTTTAAAACACTCTTGATAAACTCCCCTTTTGATTGGAAGTATTAGCTCTCAATTTAGTGGAGAAAACTCTTTTAATGAAGTAGGAAAAACTAGCTCAAAACCCACTAAAAAATCTTGTCTAAAACAGCCCCCAAATGGCCCAATTTATAGGGCTCCAAAAACTAGCCGTTATGGGCCAGACAGAGCTGTCGGTCGACCGCCCGGTCGACCGGCAACGGTCGGAAATCCGACCGTTGGGGCTGCGGTCGACCGGCCGGTCGACCGAGCCTCTGGAACAGAGAGCAGACTCTCTGCCGGTCGACCGGGGCATTTCCAGAGAGCAAAGCTCTCTGGACGGTCGACCGAGTCGGTCGACCGGCCCTCCAGCAAACAGTGGCGTGCACGTCTGTGCACGTCGGTCGACCGGTCCGGTCGACCGACTTCAAGCTGCGGTCGACCGTCCGGTCGACCGGCTGAAGCCAGACAGAAATCTTAAGGGATTAAAATGTTGGTCATTTTGGCTCAGATAAAATCCTATAAAATCCTGAAAAATCTACAAAAATAGTTTTAACACTATACTTTGAAAATCAAACATGCTTGAATAAAATCAAGACATGTTACAAATAATTTGGACTATTTTTGTAACTTGGAAATTTTGGTCAAAAACAAAAACTGTATTTTTCCAAATTGATTTTTCCAAACTTCTTCAAATACAAAAACAAGATATTTAAACAACTTTTAAAGCATAGAGTGTATGGATATGATCCACTACACAAACATGATGAAATGTCTATGTTTTTGACATTTAAGCTCTAAATACGATTTTGGTTAAAGACATGTAAACTTTGAATACAAAAAACCAAACCGGTATTTTTTCAAAATGAAAAGTCTTTTCCAAAATGAAAAATCTTTTATGAAAACATTCTAAATCAAGAGTGTGTGTGTGTATAGATATACTTGAGCAATCCACCAACTATTCTATCCTTTACATTTTAATCTAAAAACAAAATCTTATAAAAACAAACCTAGACACAAGCCTTGATCTTGAAGTCTTCTCATCTTCTTGACTTGGTCCAAACACGATCCAAACTCGATCACTAGCTCGTTGGATCAAACCGTGTATGCTCCAAAACTTGACTTTAAATCCTTTGTTGAAGCTACACACCTACTAAGATCTTGATCATGAATCTGTCACTAATTAAACACAAGATCATTAGTAGTATAACTACATGAGTTGATCATCATCAAAACTAGAGTGATGGGCCTTTGGGCCAACAATCTTCCCCTTTTTGATGATGACAAAACTCATGGGGTTATATATGCATGGATTAAAGTAAAGCTTCAAGGAAGCTCCCCCTTAACTCATGCATAACAAATAAACAATAATATATGCAATAAGTTCATAAACATGTATGCAAATATATGGAGATAAACATGCCAATCAAGCATAAAACAAATCAAATCCTTTTTCTCCTATTTGCAATATAAAACAATATATGCATAAACATAAATACTATAAATACTTTTTCCAAAAACATGCATATATAACAAATACCTCTCCCCCTTTTTGTCAATCATCAACAAAGGGGTTAAAGTAAAAACAAAATCATCAAATTTTTCTCTCCCCTTTTTGTCCGAAACATAGAATCAATAAAGGGGTGACATCAAACAAATCAATAAAAGGTTATATGCGATATACATTCATGAAGAGGAAGACGCTAAGTTAGCTTCCCTACATATATTCATTACATGAAGAAGGGATGACAAGCCCTAATTCACATAACACATAATCTGTAATGCATAAGAGGAGATGTGAAGCTCCCCCTACACACGTGTATCACATAAAGAAGAGTTGTCAAGCTCCTCAATATAAGATACACTCAACATGAATCTATATATGGAAGAGATGTTAAGCTCTCCTTGCATATAGGCAATCCAAATCAAAATATTTTTAATTTTCAAAACAAATTTTGAGATATCATAGTAAAACAAATTTTAAGATACCAAATGTAAATAAACATTACAAATTTTGAATTTTAATCAAAATAGAATCATATTGATACCAATTGTAAATTTATAACAAATTTGAAACATATTGATACCAATTGAAAAACAATGATCAAAAAAAATTTTATTTTTCATAATCTTATGCATTGTTAAAATATCAATTGAAACATCAATTGAAAAATAAAGTTTTTAAATTGAGCTTAGCATAAACTTATTTTGTGCTTTAAAAATGTAAATCAATTGTAAAGCAAGCACATGAAAATCATATATATGTATGAAAAGAGAATACCAATAGAAATTGATATTATGAAAATTGAAAAACATACATATATATAAACAAAGTATGAGTATATACAAAAATATCAATTGAGATACCAATTGAAAATAACAATGTAGATCATGTATATAACTCATAACCTACCACCCTTTATATGCACAAGATAAAAAATTTTCAATAGGGTTTGCAAGGCATACACGCCCATCCATCCGCCCATAACGGTGTAGGAAGGGGTTTTCGAAAATAGGGTTTGAAAATATTTTATAGTGAAAACTACTACCAAATGAAGAATAATTAACTAGTTAAATATAATTTTTGAAAAACTAGTTAAAGATCCTTCAAAACATGAAATCAAAACATATGTTTTTCATGAGTCATATCAAATACACAAGAGTTGACACTCAAAATCGATAAAGCTCAAAAATATGTTCATGAACCAAAGTCATGACAAACAAATAAAGTGTGAGTGTATAAGAATCATGTAATTAGCATTATCATGAAAATTATCAATGAAGCTCATGAATAACATTTTATCAAACAAAACATGAAAATTCATTTTTCATAACTTCTAGGTATATGTATGATTTATCCAATCCTAACAATATGCATACATATCCCAAACATGAAAAGAGTCCATAATGTAAATTGCATGAAGGCAAATAACTCATGGGGTATACATGTATATTTATTAGATTTGAATACACAATACATATACATGAAGTAAAACATGAAAATTGGCAAAACAAGTGTAAATGAGGAAATTATCAAAACTAGGCTATACATGTGCATGTAGCGAGTACAAATGAACAATGAAGTGCAAACATATATGAATCAATTTGTTGCTCACTACTTGTACATGTATAAATACAAGTTTTGACAAATACTACATCTAACCATGTATTTACCACATGAAGCACAAAACAAATAAACAAATACATGCTAAAAATGTCACATATGTAAAAGCATGTAAATAAGTAGGAGTTTAGAGATAGTTACCAAACGATATAACTATGCTCTAAGTCTCCAAAATATGGTGGTTGTCCCACCAAACTTCCTTGATAGCGGTGCATCAAAAGTATGTCCATCTATTCCATGTGCAACCACCACCAAGGCACCAAATCTCTCACGTCTTGTGAGAGCCCTCACCTACATCAAATACACAAGGTGGGGACTTTGGTACCCATTTTCTTTTGGGTCCTTGAGGGTTAGCATTGTAAGGAACCCAAACATTTTTCTTAACAAAATTTAAAGAATTAATCTTATCATAACAAAACTTTGCTAAATGGCCTTTGCGGCCACAATGTGTACACTTGTACACCTTAGCATGCATATGGGTGTGAGGGTGATCGTGACGTGCAAAGTGTGCATATGCATGATGAGGATGATGTGCATGAACACGTGGAACTTGTTTCTTTTGAAACAAAGATTCCAATCTCTTATGATTAAATGCACATTTGCTCAAAGTTGAGCTCAAACAATCAATTTTATTTTTCAAAAATTTAACCTCATTTTCATTAATGGTAGCATGTAAAGCATGATGAGAATGAGAGTCATTTTTCTTATTCATTTTAGAAACATTAACTTTTTCTTTTTCAACCATTTTTCTTTTTAAAGAGTTGTTTTATTGCAAAGCAACATCCTTTTGTTTTTCCACCAAAATAATCTTGTTTTTCAAAATAGTGTTTCCTTTACAAAAATCATTTAATTTGGACATCAAGGAAACATTCTCATTTTTCAAAGACTCATTTTCTTTTGAAATAATTTCAAGCTTTTCTTGCAAAGAATCCTTTTTATTTAACATGCAATCAAAATTCTTTTTCA
This sequence comes from Agave tequilana, assembly GCA_038442645.1. Lineage (NCBI taxonomy): Eukaryota > Viridiplantae > Streptophyta > Magnoliopsida > Asparagales > Asparagaceae > Agave > Agave tequilana. Next base: position 83,891 of record JAVJIF010015071.1, on the reverse strand, counting down.
AGTTCTTGTTATCCTTTTTTAGCAATTCATATTTTTCTAAGAGTTGTTGACAAAATGATGCTAGTTCATTATAAGGCATATCAACATCCTTTTCTACCTCGGATTCGGTAGTTACCTCAAGGGGTTATCCCCTTGGACCATATAGCACAAGTTGGAAGTGTCACTTCCAACATCCGAGTCGCTCCCCGCATAATATTGATCTTTTTCACCAAGGGAGGTGAGGGTGTTCCATGCTACAAAAGCCGAATCAATGTTAGAAATCCTAGATAGATAATCATCATTTAGGGTTGACTTTAAAGCATGTAGGGCTTTTGCATTAGCCTCAATATTTTGCCATCTAAACAATATGAATTTTTAGTGGTGACAAAATAAACATTAATTCCTAAGGCCTTGAGGTACAAGGACATCTTAACCTTCCAAATTTGAATGTTAAGAATGTCAAAAATGGGTGGTGACATGAAGTCCATGGTGTGTGTACAAATTATGTGATTAGCTATAAATGAGGATCTTTAACTCTAGATTGTAAGAACCAAATCAAGAGCACTTGGCTCTATACCAATTGTAAATCACCTAGAGGGGGGTGAATAGGTGATAAGCTAATCTTATGGTCAATAATGCGGAATTAAAACTAATATGATGCAAACTGAAACTTATTAAACTAAACACCAAGTTTAACACAAGAGTGTAGCCGAATTCCCCCGTGAAGGGCTCTGGACTAACTCCTCAAGATTCCTCTAAATAAGAGTTGAGGTGCCGCGCTGGCTCTCTTGGTTGAAAACTAGTGTTAGCAAACACACCCCATGCATATAATAATGTGAGCACAAATATATATCTAGCAATTAAAGATAAGCACAATATGAGCATGCAAGATATAAACAAGTAAGGGAGAGAGAGAAAGAGCAATCGCAAACACAAGGGATTTGTTTCGAGGTTCGAGCACACTTGCTCTACATCCCCGCCTTCAACACATTGAAGGATTTCCACTATAAACTGATCCCACCGGATCACTCGGTGCCGCAACACCCATAAGGAGTTCCCACTAGAACTCTTGGACTCTCTCTAGTCCCGTACACACCGCAAGCCCACTAGCTCGCCGAGGCCGCACCTCAAACACGGAGTTCACACAAGAACTCGAAACACCGCGAACCCGCAAGTCCGCCTCCTCAAAGTATAAGAAAGAACTCTTGGTGATCTAAACACTTTGATCACCAATAAACACTCTCACAAAAACACTCCTATAAGATGAATATATCAATGGATAGCTCAAGTGTTTGTGAGAAAAACAAGGATGGAAGTGGTAGAGGAAAACTCAAGAAAATCACTTTTAAAACACTCTTGATAAACTCCCCTTTTGGTTGGAAGTATTAGCTCTCAATTTAGTGGAGAAAAACTCTTTTAATGAAGTAGGAAAAACTAGCTCAAAACCCACTAAAAAATCTTGTTTAAAACAGCCCCCAAATAGCCCAATTTATAGGGCTCCAAAAACTAGCCGTTATGGGCCAGACAGAGCTGTCGGTCGACCGCCCGTCGAACAGCAACGGTCGGAAATCCGACCGTTGGGGCTGCGGTCGATCGGCCGGTCGACCGAGCCTCTGGAACAGAGAGCAGATTCTCTGCCGGTCGACCGGGGCATTTCCAGAGAGCAAAGCTCTCTGGACGGTCGACCGGGTCGGTCGACCGGCCCTCCAGCAAACAGTGGCGTGCACGTCTGTGCACGTCGGTCGACCGGTCCGGTCAACCGACTTCAACCTGCGGTCGACCGTCCGGTCGACCGGCTGAAGCCAGACAGAAATCTTAAGGGATTAAAATGTTGGTCATTTTGGCTCAGATAAAATCCCATAAAATCATGAAAAATCTACAAAAATAGTTTTAACACTATACTTTGAAAATCAAACATACTTGAATAAAATCAAGACATGTTACAAATAATTGGACTATTTTTGTAACTTGAAAATTTTGGTCAAAACAAAAACTGTATTTTTCCAAATTGATTTTTCCAAACTTCTTCAAATACAAAAACAAGATATTTAAATAACTTTTAAAGCATAGAGTGTATGGATATGATCCACTACACAAACATGATGAAATATCTATGTTTTTGACATTTAAGCTCTAAATACGGTTTTGGTTAAAGACATGTAAACTTTGAATACCAAAAAATCAAACCGGTATTTTTCCAAAATGAAAATCTTTTATGAAAATATTCTAAATCAAGAGTGTGTGTGTGTATAGATATACTTGAGCAATCCATCAACTATTCTATCCTTTACATTTTAATCTAAAAACAAAATCTTATAAAAACAAACCTAGACACAAGCCTTGATCTTGAAGTCTTCACTTGAAGTCTTCTCATCTTCTTGACTTGGTTCAAACACGATCCAAACTCGATCATTAGCTCGTTGGATCAAACGTGTAAGCTCCAAAACTTGACTTTAAATCCTTTGTTGAAGTTACACACCTACTAAGATCTTGATCATGAATCTGTCACTAATTAAACACAAGATCATTAGTACTATAACTACATGAGTTGATCATCATCAAAACTAAAGTGATGGGCCTTTGGGTCAACAGCAAGGAGAACGGTCGACCGACTGGCATGCTCAACTCTCTGTTGGGTTTGGTCGATCGACCGGTTGGCCGAAGGGGTGGGTCGGTCGGCCGCCCAGTCGGCCGACAGGTGACTGCCTCTCTTGTTCGGATTCAGATTTTATTTTTGAATTGAAGTCGATTCCAATTGTGATTTCCTAAAACCATGGGACTCTCTGACTATAATAAAAGGGTAGAACCGTCATGAATTGTATGTAAGGAAAAACTTGTACTTTATTGTTGAATCAATAAATCTCTCTCTCCCCTTGCCCCGAGGACATAGGCAAATTGCCGAATCTCGTTAAAATATTGTGTTTTACTTTCTCTCTTATTTATTTTGTTCTTGTTCTTTTGGGTACTTCTCCGCTGCATCTCTCTTTGTTGCTTGGGGTTCTTCATTAGTTATTGCCCGTAGGGATTAGAATTTGGATAAATGTGTTGAGATCAAGGTTGGTGTAAATGGAGGATGATCTGTTTCATGAATTAAAGGTAGGGATTAGGATTTGAATAGATGGGTTGTGATCAAGATTAGGATAAATGAGAAGATGTTGAGTTTCATGAATTAGCAGGAATTAGTATTCGATGAAATAGGAAAATGATGGATTCATAGGTTAGAGATAGAGATTAATATTTAGGTAAATAAGAAGATGGCAGATTCATAGATTATAGCTAAAGATTAGAATCTGGGTGGATAGATGATGATGGGTTCATGGGCTACACATTAAGATTTAGGTAAATGGAAGTGCAAGTGGAAAGGTTCACGTCAAAATTGATCGTAAAAAATATTAAAATAAAAATTAATTATGAATTTTTTTGACGAACATCACTAGAAAATTAATTGTTTTGAGTTACAACTTATGACGAATGAGATTTACATGACCACAAAATTAACTGTATCACATTAAAAGTGAGAAAATATTTGTGTAAAAAAAAAACGTATATTTTTTTTCTAGTATTTGAATGGACAGCGAAATTGAAAAATAACACTTAATTTCGTCCACTTTCCTTGAATCCAAACAGCCCCGAAAACTTCCTTCGCACGTTTCTAAAAATTTCTGTTCTTGGTTACATTGGGCGCAAGAAAATAGTGGGTCACTTCAGTTGGCGCATGCCTGTTCGCCGCGGTTCTCCGCGCTGCGCCCACCGTTTTTTTTCCGCCTAAAAATATCGTTTTTATCTTCTCACCGTTCTCATCTTTCTTCTCTCGTTCTAAAACAACCACCTTTACTCTTCTTCTTCTCTCTCTTTCCCTCCCAAGTTCAAAGATCTCTATTGTTCTTCATTCTTTACTGCTATGGCGTCGTCAAGATTCGCTTCTATCGTCCGCAGATCCGCTGGGATCCGACGCCTCGCAGCGTCTGCCGGCGTCGAGAAGAGCCGCTCGTCGCCGTCCGATCGCGACCTCGGGTCTGTCGCCATATCTGTGGCTGGGATCCTGGCCGTTGGTGGAGGCTTGTGGATGATCCCTTCGCCCACCGCCGATTCCGGCTTGGCAGTTACCGGTGCTGCTTTTGAATCAGGGTTTCTTCAAGAATTGAAGCCTAAATTTCCTAAATTTATCCTCACAGGTCATTCTCTCTGTCCCTGTTAATTTTGTTTGTTGACATTTTGAGTTACTAATAAGAACTGTTACTGAGCTCCATAATTGGAGATATTAACAATGCTTCTCTTGGTATTTACAATTAAATATAACAAAGTCCAATTTTTTGTAAATTTATATTCATTTGCTTTTTCTGAACATAAAATACCTCATTAGTCAGATAATGCTTTGGACATGGCATACATTCACCATTTTTTGGAAATGACATGCGTACACAAAGTTAAATTCAAATACAGTAGTTACACTCATGTTATGCTTTAACTCGAAACCCACATTTCATATACACACATGGTTCACTCTTTAAGAGGCTTTATTCACCAGATATATGTTTCAGTAGCCATACTGAGCGTCTTCTTTTCTGTTTGCAGAATCGTATCGAAGAAGAGTGTTCTTTAATTATGAGAAACGATTGAGGCTGCGAAGTCGGCCCGAGAAGGTATTTTCTTCATAAGATTTTCCAATGTTGTGGAGAGTTTGCATGAGATAATGGTATCAAACCTATGTGTTTTTATTATCTAGAACTTGTTCACGAAACATTTATACTTTTCTGAATTTAGAAATGGCTAGACTCAGTATAACCAATCCTTTTTTCTGTTTCATCTTTTTACAATACAGAAAATGTTATGTAAATATGCATTATTTACAATATCTTAAGACAAACAAACCATGGGAACTTATCAAAACTACTTGCCTACAGCAAGAAGTTAACTTATGGGAGATAAAATTCTGTCATGCCTAGTATCATAGGACCATGTTGGCACACTGTATAGGCAAAAACGATGCTATGAGGATAAATGGTTTCTTGAGAATGTCGTACTACGTTGTTTAAGCTTCATGCTTTTATCAAGGAGTAATTGTTTGAAATATGTTCTCTTTTTTTCTTTGTGGAAATTTGGGATTTGTAAGAATTTATATTTAGGTTCTCCTCTTTTTTTCCTCTCATCATCATAGAAAAGAAGTCCTTTAAAAAACACAAACTCAACAAAACCCAATTCTCACTCTTTTTTCATCGTCATCATCATTAGAAAAAAAATATTAAATACAATTGCTAGTCGTCATCGTCGTCGTCATCATCATAAACAAAAAATCCTTAAAAAACACAAGTTTTGTAAAACCCTAATTTTCTCACTCCTCTTTTTCATCATCATCATTACCATAAAAATAATATCCTTTAAAAAAAATAAAAATCCTATAAATCCAAATTCTCACTCATCATCATCATCATAAAAATAAAAATTCTTTAAAAAATAAATTCTTCCAAACCCCAAATTATCATTAAAAAAGAGCCTCTACTCTGATCCATTTCTCTACATGACCCAAATTCATCAATTCAAAGTTTCAATTGAACCACAAATTTCATCACCAATGTCTTCATCAACGTCATCCACACTCCACTTAAAACCTCATTTGCTGCTCCAAGATCGAAGAACTCCCTCCACAACATCATGAGACCAACCTCCTACTCCAACATCTCCTCAGGGGCTCGATGTGGATGCTTATGGCAACAAAGGAGAGGAGAGGGAGGGGAATAAGGGAGACGATGACTTTGTTTTGTTTTGTTTTTTTTTTTTTTGTTGGGGGGGGGGGGGGGGGGATGTTGAAATATGTGTCCCACATCCTATCAGAGTGGGCAACTTAGTCTAGGCAGGATGATTTAATGAGTTGGTAAAGGAAAAAAAGTGTGAGATTGTCTCGCATCGAGTAGAAAGGTGATTGGATATAAGTTTATGAGCGGTTTCCTCTTTTGAACCAAATATATTTTAATCTTACTAACAAGTTCACACCTTTTGAATTTGGCCATAACTAAATTCCTAAAAGTGGTGTGAGAGCCCATAGATCGTTAGGCTTTCAGTGTAACGTGGTGTGCAATGAAACATTTGCGGGCTAAAGTCTGCACTTGTGTGAAAGTGACTTATTTATTATATGCCAAAGAAAGTCCACCTTGTTCACTCATTATGGGATAATAAAAATTATGCTTTAGTTGTAAGAGGACATATCATTTCAAATTGTAAAATCAAATTTTTACTAGGAAGATTCAAGGAATTGGTCTATGGGTGAAGTTATTTGCCTTCTCTTACAACTAATTAATTATTATTCATAAATTCTGAATGATTCTGGAACATGAAACATGTATAGCGAAATTCTTGACTTGTAAGCAAAGTGAACCATAAGGTTCAAGAATCTTCATTTATTTATAGATATGTGTAAAATATAAAGTAAAAACTTTTGTTCTAAAATGATTTCATATTTATCTAATTTACATGATAAATGATATGAGAGGAAATAAGAGTGGGGATTGTTTTATGTTATGATTGGTGTTACCATTTATTACTGAAGTAGGAAATAACATTTGCCTCAATATGAACAATAAAAATATATTAGGTAATGAAAGTGAAGTTACTAATATAAGTGCTTGGAGGTGGCTCTTATCATTGGCCAAAATTGGTCGATGTCCTCCTAAAACGACTTAGAGGAAGAATTGGATCCAAAAACAAAAAGAGGGAATCTCTATGCTGAAGCATATCCTTCAATTCACAAAGACTAAATCCGTAAGCTTGACATGGAATAGCATAAGCTTTGAAAATTAGTATTTAATCTATAGCTATGTGCATAGACAATTTATAATGAAGCCGTATTCGTGTTGGACATGTGTCTTACACTACATCTCTTAGACTCCCCCTGAACATGTATTAGAAACCTCTCGAATGAGTTCTTGATTTTATGATATGTATTTTAGTTCAGACACTTCTCTGACGCATTTTCTAGACTTTCTTTCATAATAACTACATGTTGAAGGATGTTTTTGCTTTCATGTATGTAGTATTTTAGGAGGGAAAAGAACCTCAAAACAGGGACTTGTAGAAAATGATAATACATGTTTCATTATTTGAAGTGAGATATGATAACTACTCTACAGAAAGTTTAAGTAAATCTATGATAGGTTAACTTATAGTACATATGTAAAGATTATTTCATTAATTAGAAACATGTTTGTTTATTTGCATGCTCCTGCTTGACCATACATGTATATATTTATCATCATCATTATTAAGATGGTGACAATGGTGATGACGATGATGATGACAACAAGACTACTATTCCTACTATCATTCCTATTTAATCTACTGTCATGTCATGGTGTCTGCTGGTAGTGCCTATGGTTCTTGACTATATGGATTGAAGACGCTTTGAAGCACAACAATCTATGTGATGGGCATTTTGAAACTTTTTTTATGAAATGAATACATGTTCTTCAATATAGCACCATGAAGTCGAGCCAGTTTTGAATTTTGTTTGGATTTCAGACCGAGGAAGCACAGAGGCTTCAAAGTGAGTCCAATGCTAACCCACATTCCGTGCACTAATACTTGAATAAACTTTCCTGACATGTATCAGATATGCCAGACCCCGCTTCATTCCCCGACGTCGGCCACTGGGCAAGCCCTGGGTTTGCTCCCCAGTGGTCCTCAGTTCGAACCCGACGTCGGTGGAAATAACTGGAAAAAAAATGTATCAGACATGCCAGAACCGTGTAGGATCTAAAAATCCAGAAAGTTGCTTTGTCAAAGCTGTGTTTGGCTTCAAAAGAGAGTTCCATGTTCGTGTCCTTAGAAAAAAATCTAAAGATCACTTGTCGGGACAGATCTTGGGCCATGTAAGGACTTGAATTGACAAAAACACCATGTGAAATAAGAAGGATACTATTTTGACAAAAGTCAGACACCTCGCAAACATGTGACAGATCACGGAGATGTATTAGATTAGGTATTTGATTGGGGTTTTTGATTGCTTTATTTGATTTAGTTGCTTTCAAAACTATGGATTTAAATGTTTCAGGCTTTATTTGCATTTTTTGTACTTTTAACAAATAAAAGTGTCCAAATCACTATGGTTATTGATATGTTCAGATATGCACATATGCATATACACAGACATGTGCACACACAAGTATAGGCATGCCACAATCACCTCGTATTCTATTGCTTAAGGGTTTTCCTTGTTTCAATTACCGTGTCCCGCATTTGGGTCCATGCTTTCTAGTCTTATACACCCGAGCTTAACTGCTTGTAACTTTCATTAGTTTTTATAACATTTTATTTGTTCCTGTTAAGCTATTTTGACCATCATTTATGAGTTTTTTTCTCCTTATATGTTCTTCAAATGTTTGGTATTTTGTTCTCCCTCACAAACCAGGTATACTGCTTGGTTGCATGAGCGTAAACTGCAAGCCAATGAGTCCTGCTTTTCTATCTGGCAACCAGCCTTCTAGGATTATGCAAGCTCCATTCTTTTTCATGGTTTTCTTGCCAGGAATCTGTCACCAATTTAGAGGGTTAATGTCAATTTATAACCGGTCATATAATTTTGAAAGTCTTTTGTATAGCTTTGTGCTATGTGGCTGCTCTGTTTTGATGGAACATGCTAAGATGATAATGATGAGAATGAAGTTCGTTAAGACAAGTATTTGACTCTTACCCTTACAGCCTTGTTTCTCAAAGAGTTTAACTTTACACTCGTGATAACCTTCTCCTGATCCTGTTTTCTGCTTTTTATGTGATCTACACTGACTTACTACTGCAGTCTGTTTATGATGCATCCAGTCCATCAAGGTAATGAGCCGAGTTCAAATTCACTAGACAGGTGAATTTCAGCAACTGGAACACTGAAACTGTAAATTGCAATTTGTTTGATTTGTCTAATGAATAATGGCTTTTATTTGGACCAATGGATACAATTTCTGCTTGCTATGTTATTGCATAGACAGCGAGTTTGAATATAGTTCTAAGACATAGACATATATATATATATATATATATATATATATATATATATATATATATATATATATATATATATATATATATAATATATATATATATATTTAGTTGCCTTTATCAAATGTACATCAGATTGTGTTGAGTAGAATTTAGATATTTTGGTTTTTGAATCCTTGCTCTGGCTTTTATTACAGTTCTCTTTTCACAAACTTTCACTAGTAAGGGTAAGGTATTGACTTGGTAAGCATTCTGTTTTCCTGATTTTCAGATTTTTGAGTACTTTGCATCTTTCCGTGGCCCTGAAGGAGAGGTATTCATGTCAGCAGCAGATTTGATGAGAGCAGTTGTTCCTGTATTTCCTCCATCTGAATCCCACATTATTAGAGAAGGACATCTTAGAGGCGAACCCCTTCCTGGTGAACTGCATTGTGATCCATCACCATTGTTTATGCTTTTTGATACTAATAGTGATGGACTAATATCCTTTCCAGAGTAAGTTAAAAGGAACTTCTGATATTATTTTGTTTTTCAATACAGTAACTAATTTGTTTAATTACTGGGACTTAAAGATAATTGTCACGTTTTCACTAGGATTTTCATCTTTGTCCACTAATTTTCTTTTTATTTATCTTACCATCACAGGTATATTTTTTTTGTCACATTGCTCAGCATTCCTGAATCAAACTTCAGCGTGGCGTTCAAAATTTTTGATCTTGACAATAATGGGTAGGTATTTACACATCCCGTTGCATGAATCTTTTTAACTGAGATAGCATGGTTGAGATTATACGTAATAACTTTGTTCAGTTCTCAATTTTTCAATATTTTATGACATCATCTTTCTTAAATATTCTTGGTCATCTTTTCTTGTTAAATATGTTTACCATTATGCGAGTACAGGTTTACAGATACAACATGATACAGGTATGCTGCTAAGGCAAATTTTATTTAAAAAAAGGATATGGGCATGTTGTGGATACGGCAAGAGTATAATTATCTATGTGCATATTAACTTAGATATTATAGAATATTTTCAGGTTATATACATCAATAGTTACCTCAAATATTATAATTTTATATTAAGAAAGTTAACAGATAATATTTCGGAAAATGGTACTTGAATCAGGGGAAAAACTACCAGATTCATAGTAGAAGTGGAATTAACTCCAAATTTAGAGGACTTAAAACTCCCTGGCCAAATAACTACTCATTTATCTGACCAAATTTTTGATATTGTAGATTATTCTTTCCTCTCATATCCGAGCGAGAGAAAACGATTGTTTATGAAGACTAGTCTTTTCTTTTAATGAATCTAAGAGTATTCTATGAGCTTAGAAATGCATTGGCCAATTCATACTCGTTTTGACAGAACAAACATTGTAAAATGTTTTACACTGGATACTGGTTTTCTCAATCTTTCTCATGCAACCAAATGAATTGCATGGTACAACAAACATTCAATTTATGAATTCTCAAGGGAAAGTTTCAAATTGCTAGTTAGGTTTAACCTGAATTACTAGGAGATTTAGATTTTTGTTGAGTTAGAGAGTCAGTTTTATTGGAGCACCCTTATGGTTATATGCATATTTAGTCACATTTGTCAGTTTTATACTCAAAACATTTCTTGTAACTCTTTTGTTTTATGTTGTGCATTATACATTATAGTAATTATATCTTGATTTAGTACCTTCTCTCTCTCTCCCCCCCCCCCCCCCCCCCCCCCCCCACCCACCCGCCCCCCAAAAAAAAAATGCTGTATAGTATACAACATGCTCATTACAAATTATTCAATTTGGCATGATTGTGTACTTTTTGTTGTTTACTTCTGACATATCATGTGCAGTTAAGAATTCTTGTTCAAGTCCAGAGTAATAGCCAGTCTTCGTGAGTAAATTTGACATCAATCTTTTTATTGTATGCTTGACAAACTTTTCTTTGACGATTTTTTAAAAAAATTAACTTTGCTTGTCCAATAACGTATTTGTTTATTGGTTCTATAATCCTACAGGGAGATTGAAAGGGAAGAGTTTATGAAAGTAATGGCCTTGATGCGGTCTTATAACAGGCAGGGGGCTTGTCATAACAATGGATTACGTATAGGTCTTAAAGTTCGGAGGTCTGTTGAAAATCCAGGCCTAATGGAGTACTTTTTTGGCAAGGATGGAAAGCAAAAGCTCCAGCATGACAAGTTTGTCAAGTTTTTGAGGGATTTGCATGATGAGGTATTATCTTTTATTTGAATGGTTTGAGTTGAAATTATATTTGTGGCTGATATCTTTCCTAATTTTTTTTATCATGTTGCTTAATGAACTCCTTTGTGCCTGATGTTTTGGAGATAGTCTGGAGTGTTGTCATGATCATTTGTAATATTGTTTTTTGTCTTTTTGGTGCTAATATTGTTATATTACATTTTCTAAATAGCAATTATTTCTTAAAAAATTCGGTGTTATTTTTTACATACTTGAACTTATAAACATCATGACTAATTGGTTGTTCCCTCCCAGTCACAGTGGATCACTACCCATGGCATTATGACATCGCTTTCCCTGTTTTACAATGTTGCTGTCATGATTATCACATCAGAAATATATGGTATTTCCATTATATTATTGCCTCTATTGATATTTACACCTAAGCAAGAATGAGGAACAATTATTATATATTCTTTACATTCACAACTCTCGGTCCTATTCCATCTAGACAACTATTGCTGCTAGCCAGCCATCATCCGCGCCATGTAACCACATGCCTTCAAATTCCACTGCCATCACTTCCCAGCCTCTAAAGCTTTAAACCATCACTTCATTTCCATCATACAATGACATTTTATTTACTTTGCTGTACACTTCGTTTTAGCACATATATCTACCACCAGGCTCTCTAATTTTCTTTATATTTAATTTTCCGTCTCCATTTCTTTGCATATGTAGGAAGTGGGAGAAGAAACAAGTTGCTTTGTTATAGTCCTCGTCATACCCTTTAATAACTATTTGAAAATGGCGATTTAATAGATATATATTTTTTTTTCTTTGCCATTTTAGTTTAGAAATGTACCTCTGACTTGGCTCTGTCTTTTAACCATGTTGCATATGAATGTAGTTTCCTGAATTAAATATTTAGGTTCTTAGGAAAGAGGTCGCCAGTAATTAGCTTCATTTGATGATAGGCCCCCACAACCTTGATATTTGATATAAGTTCTTAACAATGTGGCAACTGCCTATAACCCTGTCGAGCTTGTTTGGACCTTGCAAATTAGCCTCTTAGAAGGACTCATGAGTTCGTATTTGCTTGCCTCCAAAAGAAAGTGAAGTAGAATTTTTATTTGTACAAGATACTAGAATGCTATAAAAATTTTGAAAACCATAATTTGATGGTTTTAAAATCTTCATAAAATTCTGATACATATATTTTAAAAGCTTTGCATTTTAGTAGCAAGATGGTTTTATTAATTGTTTATTTTTCTTATGCTTTGTCATTGTTACCTGAATAGGAGAATGTTTGCAAAAAGGAAATCAACAGAAAGACTACAAGGACTGAATATTTCACTATTTAGCTAGTATGTAAATTTTGGGGCTATTTTCATTTGTTGCCTGCTGAAATATTCCTGCTGGAGAAACTATGCTGAGTGCTTGTTTTGTTAGTTAAATAGATTTTTTCTAAAACCTGGCTCTGATATCATCTATTATAGATTGTGCGTTTGGAATTTGACCATTATGACTTCAAGTCAAGAAAAACAATTTCTTCCAAGGATTTTGCACTATCGATGGTTGCTTCTGCCGACATTAACCATATAAATAAGTTTCTAGATCGTGTAGACGAAGTGGATAGCGACTCATATCTCAGAGATATGCGCATTACCTTTGAGGTAACACTATTTTTACCTCTGTTTCTTTAGACTGCCAATGTCATAACCATTTCATATTTATTGTTTACTCAAATTTAAAACATAGGAATTCAAGGCCTTTGCTGATTTACGCAAGAAATTGCAACCACTGGCTATGGCAATCTTCAATTATGGGAAAGTAAATGGTTTGCTGACAAAACAAGACTTTAAAAGAGCTGCATCTCAGGTATACGATGTTCCCTTTTTCCTCCTATCCTTTTTCTAGACTTTTATGTTGTCCTAATTCAATCATTGTTTTTCCGCTAGGGTTCTCAATGGCTTATTTTTTAGCTATGATCCTTTATTAGAATGTACATTTGTGCTAATGGAAGGCCGTCATTTCCCTTAATAGGTTTGTGGTGTTCCATTGACTGACAATGTGGTTGATATCGTTTTCCACGTCTTTGATGAAAATCGTGATGGCCATTTGAGCTCAGATGAGTTTCTGAGAGCTATGCAGAGAAGGGAAAATGACATCCGCCACCCTACAGTGCCAGGTTTAATCGGGCGTATTTCGTGCTGTTTGAATTGTTCGGAAACTTGTTCCCTCAACATGGCTATTGGCTAGAAACTATATGCAACCTCGTGAAAATGGGCGATGGCAAGTTGTATCTGTCATGGATGCACTGAAGCTCATTTTTTGTTCGGAAACCAACTCCTACCATATGTGGCCTCTAGAAACTGGCTCAGAGAAATTTGATCTCAAGGGGGTGAAATGGATCTCTTGATTTCTTACTTTAGATACTATTTTATGGCAAGGAGAACGTGCAGAGGAGATTGAGTCACTCCTACTGAGGTATGATGGAATTTCCATGATTTTGTTAACACTACTCTCAATCGGTGTTGATACCTGACCTTTACACCTGCTAATTTGCAGGGACTGGCACACAGAAATGTGCTGGTTGTTCGATAAGTTAGAGCCCCTTTCGCAGTTCAACAAAACTGTAACTTGTGTCTGTACACTTCTGTAAATATTTCAGAAGTTAAGTAGTGTACATATTTGCTTGTAAATATAGAATCGAAATTCTTCATATCCTCCAGTTCTTAATAATCCGCCATCAGTTCTATGATGGCTTTCATGTAATCTATTTCAGAAAGTGATATTTAAACTAATCACATAAAACTCCTTGAATTGTTCATTTCCTTTTTCATCCATATAATGTTATGAGAGCTGTCCATGAAATGAGGTGCGGAATTAAAGTGTAGATCTACAGAATATCATGTACCCTGGTATTTTCTGGCATTCAATACCTAAATTTTTCTGCATTATTCAACTAATTATTTTGTTGTCAATTGTGGCCTTGTGCTCTTTTTTCTTGTGCTCAAGTGAAGACTCCTCTTCTATCATATGTTGTTAATTGGTGATGCCCTGTTATGCCTGGTGCAAACATTGGCAGTTTGATCTGAATCAAATTCAATAATTTTGTACAAGCACCAGTAATCTATGTGGACGTACCCTTGCTTATTATTAAAATTTTCTTTTCCTTTTCTAATTCTGAAAGAGTGTTGAGCAAAGTTTAGTCATAACGAAGTTTAAGTCCTTTGAATTTTCAATGACAAGGATAGTATTGACAGTAAATACAGTGGCTGGGGGGATCTGAGCATGGACCCCCATGAATTGAGTGTTTGTTATACTTTGCAACTCATTGTTTGCATGAGAAAGAACCAATATTCATGGGGAAATCATTTGCACAACATTTGCTTCTGTTGAAAAAGATTTCGAATTGGCCAACCTTCCAGTTTCTCAATGAGACATAGATCACTTATCTTCACTCTTCTATTTCTTTCACTTGATCCATGGCATCATTATTGTTTCACAAAGTTACTGTTATTGCCAGATTAATCATAAGTTCAAATTATTTTCTCAAGTCTGATCAACAAAGCCAGTCAATATTCGTATCAGAAATCTGCATTAGCTTCCTCCATGGGTCAAAAGAGAAGCATGAAAACAGCATCACCCATTCAGAAGATAGAAACATAATATAAGGCAAATCCAAGCAACATCACTGAGTAGAGATGAGGAAACTGGAAGCATATATGATAAATGTGGAGACAAAACAGAAATATGACGCGTGGAATCGCGAAACTTTATTGCATATTTTAAGTTGCACAGCGAGAAACCTGAAGCAGCTAGCAACATGTCTATTGTATGCAAAAGAAAATAATGGGAACATAAATCATTTATTATAGATCATCTTTCTAAGGTGTAATACCCCGTTCCCGGAATACATACTTAGATACGTATTCAGATTTTTCGATCATATTTTTTGATTTACTTTCTGTATTTATTTTTTTTTATGATTATTTATGCGATTGTTTAGCATTGGATCAGGATTCATGGAGTCAGCCCTAGTCTAAACCGTGACCCGATTCCAGTGTATTGATCGATTTGACCTTTTTGGTAATCAAATTTGACCATTTTAGTTTCAAACATTGTTTTCAATATTTTAGATTTTTCATAATTTTCTGAAATTTTTTTGAATTAAATTGCAAAATCTTCAAAATCGGTACGAGCGGTGCCGTAGATCGATTCTCGGATTTTTAATTTACACAGGGAGTTGAATTTTTGAAAACTGCTTTCACATTGTTTCTCAGGATCGAATTTTCTATCTTAAAGTATTTTTGAAGATTTTTCTAAATTTATCAAAATTTCACCGAATTTGGTGCCGACCAGTATCGCTGGTTGATTCCAGAATTATTAATTTGAAAACAGGATTAATTTCTTAAATTTGATTTCACCATTTATCTTAATATAATATTTACTATTTTGTGAATTTATGGAGATCATTCCGAGATACTCAATTTTTCGGCTTTTCCAGTGTTTCCCTATTTCCCAGATTCTAGAGTTTTACCAATATATTTTCCTTTCTTTTTTTGCTCTTTTCCAAAATTTTCTCCTCCACTACTTTCTCTCTCTTTTTCTTTCGTTCCTTTTTCTTTTCCCATTTTTCTCCACCACACAAACCTAACCCCCAAAATCTCATTTCCCCTACAAGCTCTCTCTCCTCCCTTTCTATTTCCCACCACAAAACCGCGTTTGGGTCAAGACCCGAAGCGGGTCTGGCCTATATTGGACGCGGAGGTGAACACACCCCTCCCCTTTTGATCTCCCCCTTTTTTCTCTAATCTCTTTCTCCCTCTCTAATTAACCTTCTAAATCTTTCACTCTCTCACTTTCTCTCTTTCTTCTCCTCCATGAGACCAGCGATGACACATATCACTCCGGTGAGCCATGGCCAGCGGAGACCCCCTCGACGGCGGCCACATCTCCCCCAAGCTCCTACTCTATCTTAAACTACACCACCATCTCAATCTTCTTCTTTTTCTTCAAATTAAACCCACCATCACCATATCCACCATCTTAACCACCCATTATCACCTTCCGTCTCCTCCTCCTACCTCCCTCTTCTTCAATTTCACCGTCACCCCCACCTAAAACTCACCACTTCCATCTTCTTCTTCCTTAAACTCACCATCACAACTTTCTACAATTCCCCCAAAATTACTCCTTCGCAACCACCAACACCCCCTACCATTTCCTCCTCCTCCTCCATTAAAATCACCATCACCCCTAGGCCACCACCGGCCTCCTCCCAAGCCGCCACCACCTAGATCTCCACCACCCATATCTCCATCATCACAACCAAATCCTCCCATCTCCTTCCGCCATCCAAAACCCCCACCACTCCTCATCATCATCCTCTTCATCACCATCAACACCACAACCACCCACTTCTCCTCCCGGGCCCTTTGGCCGCCGCCGGCTCCCACGACTACCACTGGGCCCTGGCTATTGGCGCGCCACCTAGGTCGTGCCCCATCTCCACTCTCCCCTTCTTCTTTCTCTTTCTATGCCCCCTGTTCTCTTCTTTCTATCTATCCCCTGATTCTTCCTCTCTCTGATTCTGGTTTTTCTCTCTCCTGTCTCTCTCTTTCTCTCTCTAACTCCTTCTCTCTCCTCTCTGTACCCTGTCTCTCACCTGGCCCCACCTGGCCGATAGCCAGGCCAGGGGGCTGGCTGGTCGTGGCCTATCCTCTTCTCTCTCTCTCTCCCCCCCCCTCCCCCTCTCACTTGTTTCTCTCTAGTTGTCTCTTTTGCTTTCTCTCTCTCTCTCTCTCTCTCTCTCTCTCTCTCCCCCCCTCTAACTGATTCTCTTTCTTTATCCCCTCTCTCCTCTCTCATTATATATTTTTAATATATGTTACCGCGTGTGCACGTGTTTTGTGACTCCACGATTTTGCGAGATTTACGGAAGATTTTAGGCGAGTGTCCTCGCCTCATTCTGTGTTTCCTGCTTCGACGGGTTGAATTATATTTCCCTGTATTGTAATTGTATTCTTGGGATTGTATTTGTATAATGTGTTTGTATGTGGTCGAATGCCTAGGATTGTATATAGTAGACCTGTGACGAATGCTTGTATTTGTGTATTAAAATACATGTGCATATACACTGCCTGTGATGTGTTTTATATCTGCTCTATTATCATGCGTGGCCGACCCTTCGTGGTTATTTAGCCTCCGGGCATAACCACTCCGCGGTTCTATATCAGCTTCTGGGCTAAATCCCTTAGGTTTTTTAGCTTTGTCGAGAGCCTAACTAAGCCAAATGTTTGCGAGCCGAGCTTAATTGCGTAGCCTCGTCAGGCATGGCTTAGCTTTGCTCCCACCTTACTCATCCTCGGGTTTTACTAGTTATACCGTGTGTCTGCGAGCCAAGCTTAATTGTGTATCCTCGTCTCACACGGTCTAGCTATACACCTACTTACTTAGTCTCCCCGCTTACCGCTTGTCAGTTCTCTTGCTTGTTATTAATATATGTTTGTGTGTTGTTTGATACTAACATCTCCTGCAAGTACTGTAACGATCCCAGCTCCTAAAATCTCAATTTACGTGAACAACTCTATTGATCAACAGATTATCATACTCATTTTATACATTTAATATTCGATTGGCATAGTTGACGAATTGTAAATCCATCAAGAGTTTAACATTCTCGACAACAATAGTTCACCTCAGGTAAACCGAGGTAACCCTCCACATACATATAAACCATTAATGTATAACGCTTATTGTTATTAGTTCATTAATAGTATTCAAGTTCATGTTCATTCCTGCTGGTTACTCATTCTTCAGTTAAATCCGAGTTCTATTTCGCTCACAGATACAAACTTATATATTATCAACTACGTGCAGTTTCAGTCTAATATTTGGTTACCATGCAGTAGGCATTATCACCTAATTCAAATTCGTGATTTCAGGGTAAGTTTTTGATCTTACCAAATGTTTATTTCATCGGACATAAAGATAATTATACTCGAGAGCTACGGAAAGTCTCTGGTGTATGAAGTAGTCGTTACATGATACTCGGTCTATACTACATGGTTAAACTGCACAACACCATTATCCACTTCCTAGTCTACCAATATAAATTTGTATTTACTCGATCTTCTATATATGGGGTATGAGAACTCCACTTTCCCAAAATCTAGTACATGGTCACAGGGTATAAAGGCTTTACAACTTCTGAATTCATTTTAAACCTGTTTCATATCTAGATAAGTTCCATTTATTTTTAAATTATTAAGGTTTAGAATGCCAAGGTCATGTATGCTCATACGCAACAGGTGTCAAGGTTTAAGTGTAGTATCAGGGATTAAATCCACTGTATTATGTCTCACGAAGGCAAGGACCTGAATTCTAGTCTTTAACAAATTTCTCAACTACTCTATGTACAATTCGAGCCCTTCTCACTCATTGAATAGCCATTGAATCATTTCACTATAAAAGTTTTTCTACAATCAGATTTTCACTTTGGCTGGCGGCGATCGGCAAATGAGGTGAGGGAGTTGCCTTTGTTTCAGATTTAACATCCATTTCAAACTTCAATCCCTTGATATTATTCTTGTTTTATTTATGAAAATTCTGTTGATTGTGTGGGTAGAGAGTTCTTTCGACCTGAGTTATTGGAAATGGATTGATTGTTTGGATTTGGAACCTTCTCATCCATTGTCATGACCTCCAAGAGAGATTTTTGATTCTTGGCAACAAAATTATCCTTCCCCTCTCTTTTCATGATGATGGCCGACCATGGTACCGACGGCGAGGGGAGGCACGACCATGTCAAAGAGAAGAAAATCTAGGTGAGGAAGATTTCATCTAGATCTAAACCTATTTCATTTTCTCAATTTTCAGAGAAATCCTCATGATATATAGTGATTAATTTCTGTCATTTAAAGTAGCATTCAATCTACTTTTCCCCTATATTTTCTTGTAAAAATTTCTGGGCAAATCATCATCTTGAGCAAAGTAGAGAATCTTTCTAATATGTACAGAAATCTGTTAAACAGAATACTCTGTAAATTCGGGCTCAGTTCATCAGTATGTTAGGATTATATTATATCATATTATATACCGTTGGAAAGACAATCAAGTCTACTTTCCAACGGTTCATACCATGTCCTAATCGGATATCTGTACCTCAAGTTACGACTAAAACATTGCATGTTGGTCGAAACTGTCCTGCTGCAGAACTCACTCACAGCTGAAGAGTTTCTGTATATCTGAAACAGTTTAGTTAGATAAAACTGATCATGTAATATATCAATGGAAAGATAATGGAGTCTACTTTCTAACAAATCTTTCTTTATTCTATTTCAATATGTAGAATGAGAGTTATTATAAACACCATTGGTTATCCAGAAAGACTGAACCATTAAAATATATTTAAGCAATGAGTTCATGACTAATGACCATTGCTAAATCAAACTAATTATGGTATGTGATATATTGCCTAAGAGATATATATAGAGCCATAAGACTCCACTTTTCAGTGGTTTATGTCGCATTCCGTTTGGATGTATGTGATAGAGGCTTTGTCGAAACACTACAAATAAATTGAGGAATTTATTAACTGGGACCGTTACAAGTACTCCATAGCCTCTGGGCTTAATCGCCCCGCGGTTCTGTACTATAACCTCCGGGTTTAACCTCTTCGAGGTTTTTAAAATCCTCTAAATTTTTTATATGCTACGCTTGGTAGACGGACCTAGCGTTCAGCACTTTGCCACTAATTCCGTCCGAGCATAGTTACACTGTGAGTGCGGTTTCACCACACACGGTAGCATAGCGTTCATACGCTCGCTCCATCGTGTATGTTTAACCGTGTCGCGAGCGGTAACCACGCCGAGCGTGATAGTCGTCTAATGCTGTATGTTAGCTTCGCTCCAGCTCCGCTTGGATGATTCACTTGCTTGCTTACCCACTTACCTGTTGATAATTTAACTAATTATTTTATTGATTGTTGTAAAGAGTTTGAAATCTTTTTCTGAACCGTTTTTCAAAACTGTATTGTTTTCTGGTGTTCGTACCGATTTTCTGTATTCACATCGATCTTCTGTATCGTACCATTTTCTGTCTTCATACTGATTCCCTTTATCGATACTGTTTTCTTGTATTGTGATATTTAATAGTGATATCTACTGTGTTTATTACTTGACATTCTATTATATGTTATTACTTGACACCTAACTCCTACATGCTATCACCTGAAACCTGTTTGATATCACTTATCACCTGCCACCTGATACATTACTGCTTGCCTGGTGATTATCATATATCGAGAATCCTGTCTTGCTATCCAGTATTATAAACAGTGACTTGAATTTCTAGTACTTATGTACTCCTGTCACTCTGAACCTATCCTGCTCCTGCTATTCTGGTATTATGATAATTACATAATAATAAATTATAAAAAGGCCAACCTACATAATGTAAGGAAAAGCTGATAGACTACAAGTGGTGAATACAGTTGTATTAGTTATGTTGAGCAACTCAAACTTTCGGATCTACCTTAGAGCCTCTAGGTATTCGAGGGGAGCACTAGCTCCTACCTCTTATTACTTTCCTGAATGGGCATAATATAAGACCCACCTCATGTATGCCTTGCGGCAGGTTCTGTAATACCAGCAACGGAACACCCTGTGTCGTGGTCCCGGACATGTACGGGACCCACTGTAAACATAACCCGTTAGTTTCATTATCAGTTTCCAATAACAACATCAGTTTACTCATATGTGGATGTATGTGTGTTGAGATGTATGCCGGGACACATACCTAGATATATGGGTCGGACGAGTAATAATAATAAGATGCTAATTAATAAATCGTTGTGTTGTTTTGTAAATTAGGTTATATACACTCAGAGTACGAGGACATGGGGGCATAAGGTATATAGATGAGCGTTTTCTTGTTTGCATTATTCCTTCGATGTACTAACTTATGAAACTATAAACTCAGCTTGTACAACTGGATTTGCTCTTATTCGATATTATCGGTTTTATTGATTTTTTTTTTTATCCGTTTTATGTTGCTTTCGTAGTTTAGGAGACAATGTGGGTTATATGAACCAAGATACAGAGATAAGAATTTCTTTATTTGGATTATTCCTTCGACGTATTAATCTCACTGATTGGTAATTTGGACTTGTATAACTGATTTTGCCATATTTACTTCACTTAATGTATCATTGCCTGCTCACGACACGGTTTTCAACACTTGTATTTAACTCGGATTTATCAATACACATATGCATGTCCCTGCACGCCACTTGGCTCTCGCCTCACCACTCGTTGGGAGTTTCTGACTCTTGGATCTGCATATCCAGATTTTAAAGTTTGGAGATTGTGAATTCTCCCGGTTGATGATTAGAGATGTGCAGCGGAAGCATGGATCATCGGCAAACCGTCCAAAATTCTTTCCTTCCAGGCCCCCTTGCTGGGCTTTCGAGTTTTCCTTTTTGTAACTTGTGAGCATCTTTTTATTGTTCATACTTGTATATCTTTTTGAATTCTTACATTTGCGTCTATCGATGTTGTAATATATTTATAATATTGTGCCTATCATATGATAACTTTGTAATTGTACTCTTATGTTGGAATGTATAATGCACCGAGTACTGTACTGATGTTTACCGTATATATGTGAGGGTATTTTCGACCTGCATATATTCATCGCAGTAAGATCTTCGTACCCGCGGGATCGGGACGTTACATAAGGTGTTGGTGAATTTTCTTCAGAACACAGAACAATCTTCGTACAAAAGATAGGTAAAGAAAACCTACACAGAAAAAACTATTCCTTCTTCTTGAACAATTTTAGTAAGAATAAGTCAGAAGATCCCGATGTTTTAAAGGAATACGATACTTCGACTACTCTTGACTCGACGGAGTCGAGTTTTTTTCCAACCCGGGGAGTATGATGTGGACATCATGACGAAGACATGGCGTATGTATCAACGAAGACGAAGACGCGCCACTTCTATTTGGTTCGAGCAGTTTTGTTCATTATTATATAATTTTTTTCTTTTATTGTATTTTTGGTTTCTTTTAATTTCCTTTTTATTTTAGTACCACATCTGGTGTAATTTGAAAATCAAGTTTTGTAATGCCTATAAAAAGCCCCCATGGACTAGTATTTAAAATGAATGAATATTATGAAAATTACTCAAATTTGTGGGAGAGATGAATTTATCCCAAATCCTCTTAGGAGTATGAAACCCTAGGAAATCCTAATTTAGGAGTGTGAAATTCTAACTAACTCTAATTAGGAGTATGAAACTTTAATTAGTTATCATATACCCTTCTTCCTCTTCAATCCCATTCAAAACCCTAGAAAAAAGAAAAGAAAAGAAAATCCCCCACAAAAAATACAAAATAGCATTCTTCATCTTCCCCTTTTCTCTTCCCTCTCATTCAAAATTTTAGACACCAAAATGCAGAGAGATTGCAAAATCAATAATATAAACTAATGGGTATTCCATCAGGACTATAGTTTTAATTGTTGGTCACAACCACTATTTTGTTTCCTGTTCAAAAGGCGCAAAATCCACTGCTGAAATTCATTCCTTTAGGCAGTGGAGATACCACTCTCATTTGAAGTTGAATAAATAATTTTACCAACCTTTTTTTTTCCTAGAGGGAAATTTCTTTTACAAACTTGCATTAATAACTGCAAAGAAGGCAGCAGAAGCATTGAAATTAAAAATAAAAATAAAAAAATACAAGCATTAATGTATGTTGTTAGGCTCACATCTGAAAAACTGTAATGAGTGTCAAATCTGAAATGGGGTTCACATACATAATGTATTAGATACGTGCAAGGACATATACAGAGACAACAAATACTGAGTCCAAAATTTTGGCACGAGGAGAATGAAATTGACTGGTGAATTTACCTTTGGAAGTTGACACTGTAGTAACTGAGAATATCATCCATCTGAAGGTGACTTGGACACAGAATCCACATGACGATGGAGATGATGATCATACCAGAGTCTCGATGATCACAGCAACGACCGAGGCAAAATGATGCTTTTAAGTTTCATAATAAGATGGCCATAATCATGTTCAGATGGCATTAGGTAAAGGCAAGGAACAGCCCTCAACTGATCAAAGGCGCAAAGGCAGCACAATCCTGCGGACGATGCAGAAATTCCCACATTAAGTGCGGCATGAACAGGCAGGAGGAAATTCCGAGTCATTATCAGCAAAGATGCTAGGAATCTTCAATAAACTGCAGAGTAAAAAGTAATGAACAGCTATCCCCACATTGAGGAATGACTTGGAACATTCTTTAGCATCTAAGAGATTCCCCATAACATCTGACTTGACTTTCACATTTTTTTTTTTTTTTTGACGAAAGCATAAAAAGCCAGGAGGATACACAAGTGTGATTAGATAGATACGTCCTTGTTTAAAATGCAACATGCATAATACACAGGTAGTTGTTGTGTTTCAACTGAAAGACAAATCTTCTATTTTGTTAATTTATTATGCTTCCCAGAAACATGCTAAATTGCACGACTATATAGATACTAAATTGCAGAGAAAATAAATAAATAAAACAAAATAATTTATGTAATGATACCTTAAGTTTTCGACAAGGTAGCATCCAACTTCTCGGCAATTGATGTAATCCATGCCTACGGAAAGGAAGAAATTATTATTTAAACAGTTCCAACTTTCATTTATCTCCAAAGGATTATAGTCTTGCGATATCTAAAAATTCCATATTTTGTCAAAAGAAGCGAAAGAAAAATGTGAATCGATAAGTCAGTGGTGGATAGTTTGGAATGTTTCAAGAGATGCAAATAAAGAAAGTTGGATACTCATTGATAACAGATTTAAATGTCAATTTCCACCAAACTGGATATAAACATCATGATGTAAGCCTTCCACAACCAAACTGGAATTATTTATGATAATGACTCAAAGCTAAGAAACCTCCACAAATAACTGACATTTTTTATGACTAACTGTAAACCTAATATCAACACCCTTGATTTGGTGCTAACTTCGAAGACCTTAGACACTCAGAGTAGGTAGGTCGGCCCCCCATGTTGGTCATGCAGTTTAGGCTCTTGTAATGAAGGAACAACCTTTGAAATTTGCATCTTGGGAATGAGCTTAGACAAAGAGAAAGATGATATTTGCTCCAAGAAACTGCATTATCATTAAGGCACAGCATACGCCAAAGAACCAAATAGAATCACATTCTCAGATGTTTTGGCGAACGGGAATAATCTGGGGAGGGACAAAAGCTTGGTGCGTTCTATTTTGTTCAGTGTTCGCACGTTAAAAACATTTTTAGTACAAAAATGGAAAGGCTGTGTTCAAAATTCTCTGAATAAAATGTGTATTCATGACAAGCACATGAATTATGCAAAAACAAGCAAATATAACACAAAATTGTTTGCTTTTTGTGATTGTGCACAAATTATTTGCTAACTTTTCATTAGGGTAAATGCAAGAAATAAAATGATACTTCGACTGCTTGTACTAAGAGTTGGTTCAAAGTTCCTAGACAACAAAATTGTTGACATGATAGGATTCCCCAAAAACAGCGAACTGTTGGGTATGAAAACCAACTTTACTGAAGGCAGTATAAGCTTGTGCAACCAAGACAGCAACCTCCAAATTCTAAGACTCACAGAAGATTAAGTAAAAATGATAAACTTTCGGGAATTGGAATGATCTCTGAAACATGACATAAAGACCAAAAGGAACACATCCCGTCAACTACGAGAAGATATTTTTTGCCCTCCCAATTAAAGCAAAATATTAGGCTATGAATAACTTAGGCCTTGTTTGGCAACATAGTTTTCTGAAACCAGGGTTACGTTTTAAGTTAAAATGAAATTGGGATTTGTAAGGGGACAAACCTCAGTTCCATTTTAATTTAAACGAAACCCCAATTTGAGAAACTCTGTTACCAAACTAGGCCTGAAAGTGGATTTTCAATAACCCCATTTTACAAGGTTTGGGAGCCTCCAAACCTCAGTTTCAGTGACTCCATTTTTGCTCCCAAACAAGGCCCATTTTAGCAACCCCATATTGAGCCTGAAACTCTCCCAAATTGAGGTTTGCGAACTTAACCTTGTTGCCAAACGAGGCCTTAAAGAGTTAGCTTTTGCATGAGTGCTATGTATAAAGAGATTTTTCCAGCTGTTTAGCTGATTAAATAAATCAAAGTTAGTTCTATTATTTGTTATAGTACAGCTAATTGTAGAAATGAATAAAACAAATCTTCATCGGCCGCATAAATTGTTGTGTTGTGACTGTTTGAAACCGTGGTGGATAAAACTCCACCACAAGCAAGTGGACGCTCCCGATCGAACGTGTCAGAGCACACATAGAAAAAAGACGTCTTTCAGGTTAGGAGCACCGGTGCGTTGCCGGCCTAAGACCCTCCCTCAGGCGTGAGAATCAGTAGTTGATAATGGGGATGACCGGCAAAAAAAAAACTGCCAGTGTATTGTGGTAAGTTATGGTAGGGTGTATGTGCGGTATGTGCTCTAAAGATTAAAAGAGTGGCCCCCTTTCTCGTTGGAGGAGGTGTATTTATATCTGACAGAGGCGGAGTGGATGTGGATAGATGTACATCTTCAATTGTTCGATTTGAATCTGCTGATCCTTGTAAACGTTGAGACCGTACCCAGATTGTTAAGGTAAGTGTGCTGAAGATTTATCGATTGCTATCTCTAACTGCTCTGCTTAGCGGTAAGGTGACTTAAGACGAGGAAGAGGATAGAGTCATGTAACAGATTTCACGATTCAAAGAAATTCGCCTCAATTTGTCTGTGGTGATAAATAAAGTTGTCACGTGGCGGAACATTCAGTCTAGAGTAGTCAGCTCTGGGTGGTTGTATGGCTTATGTCTTCAGAGAGGGAGTGTAAATGTCACTAGGATGGAGGATTCCGAAGGGCTTCCGAGCGCCTTCTCATGTTCTTTCGGAAAAGGACATGTGTCACCATCTTGATAGAGATCAATTTTGACTACTACAAAAACCCATAAGACTCCAGGTAGAACTTACCAACATACGAACAGGGACTGTAAAGTTCCGTCTGGTTTTCTGGTTTCTTAGAGTCAGATCCCTTCAATTAGAAAGTGAATAAATGCTATCCACCTATAGGTCTCCATAAATTTTCTTAATTTTCCTGGAGATTTTACAACAACTAAGCCATTTGTCCCAAGTATTTGGGATAGGCTACATGAACCAAAAGAGAATTACGCCGGATTGGGCACATGGATCAGCTTTCTCCACTCATTCCTTATGAGCAATATGTCTTCACTAAGACCTTTAGCCTCTATATCTTGTCGTATTACCTCCATCCATGTTTTCTTCGGTCTCCTCTGCGCTCTTTTAACTTGCCCTAATTTGATACGCTCTACTCGCCGGACTGGCGCATCTGTACGTTTACGACGCACATAACCAAACCATCCTAGGCGGTTTTCTCTCATCTTCTCTTCTATAGAGGCTACATCTATTTTAGTACGAATATTCTCATTTCTAACCTTATCTCTCCTCATGTTACCATACATCCAACGAAACATGCGCATCTCTGCTACACTCATCTTCTAGTCATGATATCTCTTTATAGCCTAACATTCTGTGCCATATAACAAAGCTGGCCTAATAGCAGTCCGACAAAACTTTCCTTTCACCATAACAGAATGTTACGATCACATAAAACTCTTGTTGCGCTCCTCCATTTCAACCAGCCGGCTTGGATCCTATGGTTGACCTCACTATTGATCTCCCCATCCTTTTAGATAATAGAACCCAAGTACTTAAAATGATTATTTATCGGTATTTCTTGTCCATTTAGTCTCACAATACCATAATTTCAGATTTCTTGTTTACTGAATTTATACTCCATATACTCTGTTTTGTCTCTACTTAATCCAAAACCTCGAGATTCTAGAGTTTGCTTCCATAGCTCCAACTTAGCATTTACCCCAGCTCTCGTCTCATCGACTAGGACAATATCCTCAGCAAATATCACCTTATCCTTGTGCACAATCCAACATCAAGGCACTATACAACATTATTAATATCTAATTGGTGGGCGCTGTCATGGAAATAAATAGGCTAACTGAACTAGTTTTTAATAATAAATAATACAGTTGACCACAAGCAAAATAAATGTTCTTAACCATACTACAAATGTTACGCAAAAGAATCTCAGTAAAGAAAGAATACCTGATCAAGATTGGTGAAACCCCTAATAGTGTCACCGCCAATAATTGCAATTCCTTTATCACTTAGTGGCTGCAAAATGGCTGCCTAGCAAAGTAACATGCATATCAGGTGGTTTACTTGGAGAAAAGTGCACAATGCAGTAGTGAAGATTCATGATTATGCAAATGACAAGAAAACACACAGCATGCATATTAAATGTGAAAACACGATTACATCATTTTACATCAGATGTTTTATTGGGTCTAATCCAAATGTTAAAAGATGGATGGTATTCAATGCATCAACTTCCCCTCTTCTAAGGTGGTAGAACACCGTCCTGGTTTACATTATTTAGAGTGATGGAATCTCCCATCAGAATGACTAAGAAAATGACATCCGAGTATTGCATTCTTCAACGAATGCAGTACGAGGAGACTAATCTACAAATTAGACAATAAGAAGTCAATGCATGAAGTTAGTACCATTTGGCATCCTTCATACAACTGCCATCTGTTGGCTATCCATCAAAGCAAGAATATACATTTCATGGGAATCGATATGACCTAGATCAGACCAAACCTAATTTGGCCCCAGAACTTTAGGTTGATCAAGATACTACCAGATAAAAAAATACCATAAACATGAAACATCAGTTGGATATAAGTGACTTGTTAGACTATTTGGGTATTCTTGTTTATTGAGTATTGGGTATTTAGTTATCTCGTAGACCTATATCCACATTTTATTTGTTTATCATCTATATAAAGAGAGACAACCTCAATCTAAGATTAAGTCATCTGTTCTCTAAAATCTTATATGATATTAGAGTGATCCCTCTTCTATCACCGCCTGAGTCTCCATCATCATCTATCAACTTCCTAATTCTAGCCGCCACCAAACCCTAGCTGTCACATAAGAAACCTAACCACCTTCTTTTCTTCTTCTCTTCTTTTTTTTCTTTTTGTTTAGATATGCAAAAAAAAAAGGTTATTGTTCACGTGAACAGTGTCGTGATGGTACTGTTCAAGATGAATAATTTTGCAGTCTGAAATTCTGTTAATTTGACGGTTGAAATTATTTTGGTTATACCTTGGTATATCGAAGTCTGATATTGGTCATTTAAAAGTCGTTTCTTATGTTTTTGATGATCCGGAAGCATTTATGTGATCTATTTGATATGATTCTACTTAGATATGGCAGTTTTTACTACTGAGATTGAGAATTTTCGAAAACCTCCTTTTTTGCAAAGTTTGAGAATCTCTCAAAACCTTCACTATTACTGAGTTTGAAGATCTCTTAAAACCTTCCATTTTACTGAATTTGAGTCTAAAACCTTCACTTCTACTGAGTTTAAAAATCTCTAAAATCCTAACCCTATCCAAGAAGATGAATATTTGATTTGTACAGTCTTCGCGCATAAGTGTTAGAGTCGACTCAGATAGTGCTTGATTTGATTGGCAACTTCAGTGTCAACATCAACGATTCAGCAGTGTGGCATCATATTACCAATTTTGTATTTGTTTCTTAGTTTTTTGTTAAGGAAAACTTTATTTAGAAGATATTTTATTAGTCCTTATAAAAAGCTAGACATGACTAACATCTATGATCCAACTTGAGAGGGAGTGTTAGACTATTTGGGGTATGTCTGCTACTTAAGATATTTAATTATCTTGTAAACTCATACCAGCATCTTATTTGTTCATCATCTATATAAAAGAAAGACAATCCCAATCTAGGACTAATCTGTTTATTCTCTTAAACCTAACATGACCCATCTTATGTTGACTAGTCATAATATGCTCATGTTAGGCCGATCAGTAGGTAAAATTAAGACAAGCTGATTATATGATGCATGAAGTTATCGATGGAGATAGATAGCGTCAAAAGTTTTAAACTCTAGCAAGATTAGATTATATTGGACTACTTTTACAATTTAGGTAGCAGTTTGAGGTTCCTAAATAATCTAAAAAACAAAGTGAAAGTGTGGCAATCACAATAGTGGTTACTGTTCACTTGAAGAATAATGACAAACGGACTCGGTGGGAACTAGATTTTGTGTGACATGTATAGAAAAGGTTTTAAAGCTACTTAGGATTAGACTTTCTGAAAAGATTTAGGACCAAAGTCTAAGAAAGATTCAAATCTGTTTTCGGTTAGGCTAGGATTTTGTAGCAAGAAAGTAGAAAGAGAGAGAGGGGAGACGGACAAAGGAAAGAAGCTTCACACTTCTTTTGGCTTCACATCAAGATGGCTTTACACAAGCAATATCACACAGAAGCAATACTCGGTGAAACACATCAGAGAAACAAAACTTAATATTGCATAACAAAATAACTGCCATCACTATGACCAAAATCCCCCTCACAAGTTAAAAATAATATTAGTCCATGATAAGTTGAGTAAAACCAAGTAAATACTAACTAAGCAAGACCCAAACGTGATTCAAACACTAAATACCAACTATTCGTTACTCCATTAACTATCTAAAAAGATGATAAGACTATCTTCTCTTGGGTTGAACACAATAAGTCTTTCTGCATCAAATAATAATTTCACTAATAGTGTCCATACTTTGATCTTTTCTAGATTTGTTTGTCTCAGTTTCTTTTTTATGTAGATGTAGGCTGGAAGAGTTATGTACTGTGCAGTTCGTTCTTTTCCCTGCTGATGAATGAACAAAGTTATATTGAGGAGAGCCTGTCATGTAGTATATCATTTTCTCTTCTTAATCTTATCCATCTTCCTGTTTTTTCCCCTCTAAAATCAAACAGCTAGCATTAAATTTATTAGAGTCTTCTATCTCCCTCTGAAAGCAAGAAAAACATTGTGTAGATTGCAACCTAAAATCAAAGTGCCAAACCACTTTCATGGGTTAAGATTAGCTTTGTCCTTTTCTCCTTGTTCTTGATTACAATTTCTGTTTGTCTCCACCTCATCTTTCCATAGAGTCTAGCCCTTGTGTTCTTGAGAGGTGGCTTAGCTTCTTGGGTTAAAGAAGTCAATGACACTAAGCTAAAAAACAAACTGAGAAGATATTTACATAATGTTTACAGAACATCTACATGGTGATGGGGAAACCGAAAGACTTGAGAATCTTCACCAATTACGTGGCAGCCATCAACTCCTCAGTATCTACATCCACCACTTTTGCATGCCTCCTACACTGTCATCTGCTTTTGTGTCAAAAACTGCCTTAACCTACCATTGATATATCTTCTCTACCAATGTTGAGAACATCAGGCCAGCGACACTTGTTCAAGTTGTCAAAATTTGGGGAAGACGGCTTAAACCCTAGACTTCCTTATTTTATTAGAGAATAGGAATACGATATATACATATCACCCAATATGGGTATGGTTAATGGGGACAATCCAATAACCTAATACCCCTTAACATAAAACTGCCCCAGCTTGAGAGAGCATAGATATTTATTATGCCCACTTGCTACATAAGTTAGAAAACACCTATGTTGAAGCTTCTTTGGTAAGAAGATCAGCCAACTCCTTTGAGGATGGTGTGAATGGGAGAGAAACCACCTTCTTGGTCCAAGCATCTCTGCCCAAATAACAGTCAATCTCAATGTGCTTAATCCTCCATGAAATAAAAGATTTTGGGCAATATAGATTGCAGATTGATTATCACAATGCATAAGTATAGGTGCAGGCTGTCTAAAATCAAGCTTCAGCATTAGCTTCTGCAACCACATCATCTCACAAGCAGTATGAGCCATAACTTTATATTCAACCTCTGCACTAGATCGAGACACATCTTATTTCTTCCTCGTCCATGTCACAAGGTTTCCTCCAACAATGATGTAACATCCAGTAGTAGATTTTCCATCACCCTTATCACCAGCATAAGAAAAATCAGAGTATTCAAAAATAAGTACATGTCCATTCTTCTTGTACAATAGACCTTTCCCTAGAGAGCTTTTGACATAAGCCAGAATTTTTAGTGCAACTGTCCAATGAATCTCTTGGGTTGATACATGAATCTACTCAACACCCCAACGGCAAAGGTTATATTCGGCCTAGTAACTGTGAGATAGATCAAGTTTTCAATCAATCTTGTATACCTTCCTGGATCAAGAATGTGACTATCATCAAACCACAAGTCTATATTGATTTTTATTGGAGTACTAGCAATATGCACCCGTAAGTCTTATGTCCTCCAGAAGATCCAGAGTATACTTCCTTTGAGAGAGAAGTATCCCATGTTTTTAATGTGTCACTTCAATCCTCAGAAAGTATTTAGTCTTACTCATTCCTTAGGTACAAAATGACGCCTAAGATACTCTTTTGTTTTTACTAGGCCAGCTGAATCACTTCCAATCAGCAAAATATCATCAACGTACACTGCAGTCAGCAGAATATCATCAACGTACACTGCCAGAAACACTCCCAGTCAGTAGAATATCATCAACGTACACTGCCAGAAATACTAAGTCAGACTCAGTACACCAAACAAAGGCATAGTGATCTGAATGACAACAATGAAAATCAATACCAGAGATGGTGATGATAAACTTCTCAAACCATGCCCTTGAACTCTACTTGAATCCATATATTGTCTTCTTGAGACGACAGACTTTATTCTCCCCCTGCGCAACATACTTTGGAGGTTGCTCCATATATACATCCTCCTTCAAATCACCATACAAGAAGGCATTCTTGATGTTCAATTGGAACAATGGCCACAACAGATTGATAGCAATAGAAAACAGAATCCTGATAGAGTTTAACCAAGCAAATGGTGAAAAAAATCTTAAAATAATCCAAGTCATAGGTCAGAGTATTACCTTTGGCATCAAGTCTGACCTTATACTGATTCACTGAACCATCTGCGCGATACTTCAAAGTATAAACCCAACGACAGCTTACAACAACAATATTTTTGGGTGCAGAGACCAACTCCCATGTTCCTCGAGAAATAAGAGCATTCATATCCTCATCCATGGCCTGCTTCCAACCAGGTACTAATAAAGCCTCCTCATAGGACCTGGGTATAGATATAGAAAACAAAGACATGACAAACTGGCGAAATGATGGGGTAAAACGGTCATAAATGATAAACTTATAAAGATGATTAGTACAAGACCGTTTATCTTTTCGAAGAGCAATAGAACATTAAGGTCAAAAAGGGCAAAGACTGTTGAGGAGGTGGACCTACAATTGGAGAGGAGTCGTTCAGGACAGATGGAGAGGCAGGAACTTTTGGACGTCAAGTGAACACCTGAGGTGGTTTTGGTGCAAGTTGTTCTGTATATTCTGATTGTGACCTTGGGCAGTAGCATCTGGAATAGACTCTGATGATGAGAGAGGAACAGACAGTGAGAAAGGAACATGTACTGATAGAATACATGGACTATCTGAAGAGAAGTATGGAACAGACTCAAAGACTGTAACATGAGCAGACACATAATTACTTCCTGATAGAAGGATTGTAACACCGATATCCTTTCTGAGTCATCGAATACCCAACAAAAAGACATTTAACATACCTAGGGGACAGTTTATCTAAACCAGGAGATAAGTCCTAGATAAAATATGTACACCTAAAAACATAAGGAACAACATGAAACACTTCTACTAGGATAAAGACTAGAGAACAGTACTTTTCCCTGAAGAACAAGAACAGAAGAAGGCATTCTATTGATCAAGTGACAAGCACTCAAAATAACATCAGACCACATATACTTTGGAACATTCACATGTATCATCATGGTTTTAGCAACATCAAGGATATGTTTATGTTTTTATGTTCAGTAACACTATTTTGTTGAGAAGTATGCGAACAAGAAGTCTGATGAATAATTTCATTCTTAACATAAAACAAAGACACATCATTTTTCACATATTTCAAAGCATTTCAGTATGAAACACATGAAGAGATGTAGAAAATTAAGTTTTTATTTCATTAAAGAGTAGTTCAATAACACCAGAAACTTCAGATCTCTCTTTTAACAGATAGAGCCAAGTCATGCGAGAGAAATCATCAACAAAAATAATAAAATACTTAAAACCTTGAACTGAGGGTACACGATAAGGACCCCAAACATCAAAATAAACTCAAACGCAGAACTATTACAGTTATTGACTCGACTCTGAAACGAAGCACGATGATGTTTACCTAACTCATAAGACTCACAACTTAAGGTAGAAATGGAAGACTCAACAAGAATGACAGACCGAAACTTCTGCAAAGAATGATGTTAACGATGCCAGTGTCATAAAAGAATAGGATCAGGCTGATCTGCAACCAAGCCAGTAAGTGATAGCTTGTCATTCAAATAATACATGCCTCCTCGCTTATGACCCGAACCAATCCTCTTCTCAGTTGTCAGGTCCTGAAAAATACAATTGGAAGGAAAGAAGGTTACTTTACAGTTGTTTTGTTTGGAAAATTAACTGATGGAGAATAAACTAACAGGAAACTTAGAAACATATAAAACATCAGTAAGAGTCAAGAATGGAGTAGTATACACTACTATTTACCAAGCACAGGAGATTGTGTACCATCAACAATGTTAACAGAAGAAAATTTATTTGATAGATGCAAAGAATCAAACTTATTCTAGATACATGTCATGTGGGATGGGGCTCCTAAATCTAATATCCAAGTTTGGATGAAGAGGCAATATAGGCATCCATGCCTGAAGAGGATGCATGAGTTGTTGTATGATTATTCTGAGAGAACTCGAGTTGACACAACCTATCATACTCAGCCTATGAAAGTACCACAGTGGGAGAACTAGGAGTAGTTGAAGGAGCATTAGTATCACTATAGGTAGTAGAGTCAGTATCAACCAACTGTGCTCATTCTGGGTAACCAAATTTCTCCCAACACTTTTCAAAAATGTGATTATTCCTCTCACAATGTCTATATTGACGTGGTCCTTTATCAAAGCCACTATGTCTATCATTATATGAGCTACATCCCCCTCCAAGGGATCCACGTCATTCAAAATCACGATCACGACCACACCCGCGACTTCTGCCACGTCCGAAGACCATGGCAGACTACAAAATAGTTGATGAGATAACACACCATCTCCAGTCGACACACACAACTCTGGAGAAAGTAGCAGTCAATGTGGGAATATTATCTCCTTCTAGTATTTGTCCTCGCACTTAAGAGCGCAGTAAAAGACTCATGCCATACAAAAACTTCGACAGTGCGAGATCCTAATGATATCTCCTCAGTGTCGTTGCATTAATAACAGCAGGATGATGCATCTCTAAATCATCTATCAGACTCTTGAGCTCTCCATATAACTCAGGCATAGATCGATCTCTCTGCTTGAGCTCAAACGGGCGTTCATAAATCTCAAACACTCTCGAAAAATTCTTCTCATTCTCATACATCACCTTCAGGTATCACACATTCCTTCGCAGTAGATAGGAACATGACACTACCACTGATCTTCTCCTCTAGGCTGTTGAGGAGCCAGATCATCACACAATAGTCACCAGAAAGCCAGGTCTCGTATGCAGTGTCAGTAGTAGCAAGTAGAGGCTCCAAAAGAAGGTAAATTTGTTCTGAACACCGATAAATATGCGAAAAGCTTGTTCCCACAACAAATAATTGGCCCCATTTAGCTTCCACAGTAGTCTCCAAGATAGTCTTGAGACCAAACATCCCAGTAATAGATGAGGAGAACAGGGTGAAGGAACTCATGTTATCCGACATCGTAGCCAGTTAGAAGAATCAATAAACAACCAGAAATAGCAACAAATAGCCAGAGAAATATTACAACCAGGTGCAACAAGGCATCAAGCAGCAGTTCTAGGCAGCATCTAGGTGTTGACAGTCATAGTAGTTCATCAACAGCAGCACCAGGCAACAGAGAAACAGAGCAACAACATGAATAGAACAAATCATGCAGAAAAACAGAGTTCTATGGACCTTCAGGAAGGCAGAACAGAGTCGCAAAAGGCTTTACAGAAGGCCGTCGATGTTATTGGAATGCAGAGAAGATGCCCGTGATGCTTTGTAGAGATCAGAACAGAGTCGCAAGGGCTCTGCAGGAGGCTGGTAAGGTTGTTAGAATACAGAGAAGGTGTCTGCGATGCTTTGCAGAGGCGGGGATGGTTGGCGAGGCTTGACAAAGGCAGGGGAAGAGTCGGTGAGGCTTGTTTCGAGTTAAGAAAGCAGGGGTGAGGTCATGTGAGTCTATAGAAAAGGAGGAAAGGTCGGAAAATGTGTAAAAAGGGTTTGGAGAAGGCGGTTAGGGTTTATGATGGCAGTAGAGGTGGTGGCCGGGTGCTTTGAGGATCAGAAAGCTCTGATACCACGTCAAAGTTTAGGGAAGACAACTTAAACCCTAAACTTTCTTATATTATGAGAGAATGGGAATACAATATATAGATACCCAATATGCGTATGGTTAATAGGTACTACCCAATAACCCAATACCCCGTAACACAAGCGATGAACTTTAAGAAAACCTTTTTCCTAGAAGGTTAAGCAATAATTCAGTGACCTGGATATAGGTGCATGCATTCAGTGACACAAATTTGACTTTATCATAATTTAGATGCAGGAATAGAGTTATATGTGTGCACCCTTGAATGCACAAACACATGATTTTGTGGAAACAAAGAATCATCGAAGCAAAGGAAAAAACTAATAGTAAAGTTATCAACATGGCTTAAACTATCGGTATTCAGTATTGTCCAAAAGTTTTTTATGTCAATATCGCCTAAATCGGACATCAATATCGGCTAAATCAATCATATCAGCAATATCGGTCCTAATATTAGCCGATTTTATAGGGTTGATATGAGGGGTGCGAAACGGGACGGATCGGACCCGTCCGGGCCCGTCCGCCTTGCTTGGGCGGCCCAGCCCGGGCCCAGTCTCCATATTGGAGACCTGAGCACGGCCCCGGGCACCCGGCTGGGATGGGTCGGCCCGGGTTAGGAAATTTTTTATAAATTTTGAAAAAGATGTAAAAAATCTGAAAATTTTGAAAAATTCTAAAAATTCCAAAAAAAACTAATAAACACTCAAATGTGGACAAATTTAATACAAGTTGTAAAATGCATATATAAAATATTTATTAACAATCCAATAAATTGGATAAATTGATACAAATACAAAAGATTAATATAAATAATTGATGTATAACGATATAATTGATAAAATTACATATGTATTAGATAGAAATTGATATAAATATAATTATACAAATATAAAAAATCTTCATTTATTCACTCATCTTATGAGGAGTCTTCAATGATTTATCTACTGTTTTATTCTGACTTTTTATCTCTACATCGAGCCAATCCTTCCCGCAGATGTTAATCTCGATAGCTTATGACGCCAGGTGGTTTCTCGTATCAGTCAGCACTCATCCAGCTATACTAAAAGCAAATTCTGAAGCTACAGTAGAGGCAGAAGGGGTTAGTAAATCACGTGTCATGATGAAAAACACGAGATATGTCGATTCCTTTGATGTCCACCATGTCAAAATATCAAAATTTTCAAATCCTGAGACTGCATCAATCTCAGGAGCTATAACACGAGCAAAAAAATAATGAAGCTCATTCAATGAGTCAGAACTTCTTGATCTTTTAGATGCAGATAATAATCCAGATAATAAAAAACTTTTAGGCCTATATGAAGATGCTGGTTGGGAATCTTGGGATGATTGTTTATTTCCAAATTGAGTCATAAAAATCATACATATTATTTATAGAAAGCTTATTATCATTCCATGCTAAGAAACAATCAGGATAATTCATTTTTTCATAAAAATTCTCAAGTAAATATTTACATCCTTCAAATTTAATTCGAGGATCCATAATTGTAACAAAATAAAATATAGTAGGAAATTGTTTAAAATACTTATTGAATTTCTCTTCCATAAGTTCAATAATATTTTCAAGTAAAGAATCATGTCGATATGTATGAAAAAGTTCAGTAATTTCAGTTAACTCGTAAAAAACTAAATTAGTTATGGGATAATAAACCCCAGAAAATAATTTGGTTACTCTTTCAAAATTTTTCAAAAATTCACAAAGTACTTCAATAATTTTTCAATCATTATCAGAAATTAACATATCTAGCAATTCTGTGAAAATAAACATATCTATTACAGTCTGATAAGGAATAGCTTTCCTCAACATGTTATATGTTGTATTTCAACGAGTCCTTATGTCCTGAGGTAAACTTTTAATTGGTAAGCCTACGCTAGAACAACATTATTTAAAACTTTGCCTTCTTGGACTACTACTTCGAATAAATACAATAGTATTTCTTAAATTTTGAATATAAGTATCTATACATTTTACCTCTTTAACGATTATAACTAAAAGTACTTAGTGTGCCACCAAAAGTAGAAATTTATGTTTATAGCGGTTGATTCTGGGAATGTTTAGCCCTAATGTGCCTAGTTAGTACGTCATTTCCACTATTTTTGAAAAAAATATTAGAAACATCAAGACAAATCTTGCATATAGCCTCCTAACTCCATTAACAGTTTCTTTTTTAAAAATTTTCCAAACCTCAGATTTTTCATCTGCCATAGAAGCAACTTCGGCAGTGGAAGCAGAAAATAGACTAGAAGGTGGCTCAAAAGAAGAAATAAAATGTGGATGGTGTTTTCGTTTGTGTGAACGGAAGTATTGGAGTGTCCGGTAAAGGCATATGCAAATCATACCATTCTTGACTATTTAAATCTAAAATATTATACCTAGAAGAAGAAAGATTGCTAGTGCTTGCTGATGAAGAGTGTGGTCCATTTTTAAAATAAAATTGACAAAAATATAAATACTAGAACTTTCTATAAATTGTGAGAACTTGAGTACTTGGGTATTTAAGGAGAGATTGAGAGAGCCTGAATGCTTGATCACTTGACGAGAGGTGGAGGGAAATTGAGCACTTGAGTAGCTTGAGAGAACTTGAAGGAGCTTGATCACTTGAGAACTTGAGGTTTGAGTACTTAAAAAGTTAAGAGATTTTTAAGAGTTTTTGAGAGAATTTTTTGGTGATGAAATGAAGTGAGGAAAAGTGAGTATTTATAGAGGAATGAGTAGTTAAAATATAATTTTTTTTGCAAAAATTTTTTTTTGTCAATATACCCGTTGGGGGATTTGTAAAAAAAATTACAAAAACCTCCCCAAACAGCTATATTTTGGCCCAATATAGCCGTTGGGGAGGTTTCTGTAAAAAAAATTTTACAAATCCCCCCAAAATCTGGCAACGGCTACTAAAGCAGTCGTTGCCTGGGGCAGCCCAGTGCGGACTGGCCCGGCCAAGCCGCGGGCCACTTAGGCCAAACTCGGGCACGCCCCGGGTAACCCGGGGCGTGCCCGTGAAGGGCAACGGCCCGGGCTAACCCGGGCCGGTCCCAGGCGGGTCGGCTGGGCCGACCCGCTCGGTTTGCACCCCTAGTTGATATCGTATTAAGTTTCTCAAAACCTGATACGATATTGTCGATATATATCGGAATGTGCCAATATTTGAAACCATGCTTATCAAAATACATGCACTTTGAAAATGGGTCATAATATGGACTTTGAGAGCGGGAAAAAAAGACGAGGTAGTAGGTTGTCCTCAAAACTGGCCAATGTTGATAGCTTATACTTATTTCTTTTTTTGTTCATTTTTTCGTAGGCATGATAGATGATACTGTTTACAAGACATTTTGCGTCAAGTTACCCAAACTCCTAGAATGATTATAACAGACCAACATACCCCTCAGTAGCATGTGAATGCAAGCAAACGGTGCCTGGGCTACAGTTACATATTTGTAGCACCTAAAATATATTTGAATGCAAATTTTACATTAAGATTATGGAAATAAAGTTTTCTCAGTGAATTAGTGTATGTGGGTTATCAAATTAAATCTTAATTACCTCTACTGTCAACTAACTGATAAAATTAATTATTAACGGTACAGTAAGTCCTATGTTTTTTTTTTGTATCCTTTTGTACTAATTAATAATTTCATAATTTACATGTGTGACATATTCCAGGGTACAATTTTTCAACATAGCACATCCTTTTGAATATTTCTTCGAGATTTGTGGTCTATGGGTCCGCTCTCCAGAAAGTACATAGTAGTCATTTCATTATCAGATTTCACAGTTAATCACATTCATTGGAGGATACAAGATAACAGAATGTATCACCATTTTCCTTTTGCTAACTTACTATGGTTTCCCAAAGTCAAATTTTTGAAAACCTCTGAGTCTAGAAAGCACAGACACAGACACAAGACATGAATATGACATAATATGGACAAGACGGCATGGAAACTCCTAAAAATTAGAATATGGGGACACAATGACATGACCATATCTCTGGACCAAAGAACATGGTGATTAGGACATGTTTAATTGGAAGTAGAAAGAAAACTGAAATAAAATTAAATTCATAGCTTCTAACAAAGTAACTAAATCAAAAGAAAGTTATTAAAGTCCAATCCAATATCTCACTTAGTACAAATATATGAGGTCCCTCACATGTTTTCAAGGTGTTAAGATTTTGTTAAAATAGTAGCCCTCTTACGCAAAGGATCTTTTTATGTTTGTTAAGAGATGCATGGCTTCAAAGTGCCTGATATATGAATTTTAGAATTTCTTTTTAAAATTCAAATATGACTTTGACATGCAATTTTTTGGTTTCTTATTATCTGGCACGACGTC
The DNA here is from genome assembly GCA_038442645.1 of Agave tequilana. Taxonomy (NCBI): domain Eukaryota; kingdom Viridiplantae; phylum Streptophyta; class Magnoliopsida; order Asparagales; family Asparagaceae; genus Agave; species Agave tequilana. The sequence goes on along the minus strand of JAVJIF010015071.1, from coordinate 43,872 downwards.
AGAGCGTTTGATATGTGTCAACCAAGTGTCATTTAAGTATTGACACACTGATAGTTGTTGGACATGGACATAAGACTCGTTTGAAGAGTCCATGTTTCATGGCTCTAAGCACTCGAATTACCTATTCTTATATCTATATATCACAGCTCCACTAAAAAAAAAACACAAACTTACATTTATATGTACCACAGTTGTTAAGATAAACAATTTGAAAAGGATAAAGGGTATATCCCCCTAAAAGTTTAGCTTGATAGCACATATTGCACGCTTTCCCCCAACACTTTTCCCTCCCAAACTCCACTTCTCTCAAACTTTCCTCCAGTCACATTAAACCTTCTACCATCAATAGTGGTCATGTGTTGGTCACATTACTATTTTTTTTGATAAAATTGCCTTTTTCTTACAAATTCCCATACGGTAAAGAAGAGGATAAATTGCTAAAATTTATAAAACAAACTAAACTAAAATGAACGTGTAATTGTTTAAAACCCTAACTATCTGTAATCCAAATCAGAGTCCAAACCCTACACTAACCCTATCTCTATTCTTATCCCTAACTTAAAACCGAAAACACATCCCTAAACCATAACACAATTCCTGAAGCCTGATGCAATAGCTTTCTTTCAATAAATTTAGGAATATTATTTTAGGATAGATTTGGTTTAGGGTTTGGGTTAAAATATGCTAAGATAAGTATACAACTGGAGATAGAACTTGGGTAGGGATAAGTACTGGGTCTAGAATTTGAGATAGAATATTAGTTAGGAATATGTTTAATGTTAAGGTTTAGATTAGAGTTCATATTAGAAGCAGGGAAAAGTATACACTTGGGTATAGACAAAGGGTCTATTTGGTTGTCCTAATCGGCCGTAATTCGTAAGTTGTAATTGGTAAATTCTTTTACAGTTGTAAATGGTTACATGCATGTAAGTTTTACGGTATTTGGTTGGTAATATAAAGTTGTAAGTGAGAAAGTGTATTGTATTTTATGGTGTTTGGTTGTCGTAATGTGTAAGTCGTAAGTGGAAAAGTAGACCACAAAATTAACTGTTTGGTGATTTAAAATTTTTGAATATTGCAAATAAATACTAAAAATGCTAAATATTAAAAAAATTAATATTAACATAAAAATTAATACAAATTTGCATTACCACAAAATTAACTGTAAGTGGGTTGCAAGTGAGTGGTAATTGAGTTGCAAGTGAGTGGTAACTGAGTTGCGCAAGTCTTTTACGAATTACGGTCCAAACAAACGCCGTAGTTGTAATTGAGTTGTAAGTCATTTACGAATTACGGCTTTTTACAACTTTTACGACCAAACAAACGGCCCCAGAGAGTAAAAGATAGGTAAGGATTTAGGTATCAATATATGTTGGGTTAGTGAGTCATAAGTGTAAGGACAAGGCTTGAATTAGGGTTATGATTTTCAATAATTAATCATCTCATTATAATTAATTAATTAACACACTTAAGATTTTTTTTAAATTTAAATATTAATATATTGATTTAAAATTTTGGATTTTGAATTTCATGTTTAAAATTAAGTAGCTTGATCTTTAGGTTCATATTAAGTTTAAAATTAGGGGTGCTAGAAGGAAAAGAGTTAAAGTTAGCATAGGTACTAGACATATAAAAAAAAACAAATTAAAACCATTTACATTTTAATTTACGACTATCCCCTTATTATAGTTGAAAACTATGGGAGGACAAGTGTTACACAAAATAGTTCTTTTGGTCCTATCACTAATATTTTTAGTTGCCACGACAAAGTGTTAAAAATAAACTGTAGGGGATAAGTGTTGTCAGGTTGAACATGGTTGAACATGGGGGGTTGGGTTGGGGGGGTTGTAATACAATTTATCCAGAGAATAATAATGTGTAAACAACCAAAATCTTCAAAATAAAATGTAGAAGACAATTTTAGTATCCATATTATTGACCACAAGTACCTGCGTATTTAGAGGTAAGAAGGGAAGCTCCGACTTTCCAGGATAAAGGGAGAGATTTGCCAAGTAGCTTTCTGCAGAGCATAGGCATTTAACACGTCTCATGACAATTAAGCTTCAATAAGTTTCAAATTGAACAATGTGTCTCAAAGACAATGTTAAGACACATACGCTTTCCAGATTCCAAAGCACTTCTGTACAGGGAACCCTGCATTAACTTTGGAACATCAATAAATGCAGCCTTGCTACCTTCATCTAAAGATTCAGCAGCAATCCCAATTTGAAGAAGACAGTTGCCTCGATATACAACAACTAATGATCTGCAACATGATGCAACTGAAAGAGATTCCCATGCCCTGAGATTTAGAAAGAAAAATCAATAAAACTAGACCCCTCTTATTAGTATTTTGATAACCTAAGCTGATGCCACCAAATACTTATGAAACAAGGACTAGAGAAAGAATAGGCATCATACCTAATTATAGGAATTTAGTAAAATAGAAAAGAAAACCATTTACATAAATTGATTTTAACAATGAACAATTTACCTTAAAAATAAGGAAACAATAATTTGCTGCAGTTTCAGAATTGCCAAATTTCTATCAGTAAAACATGATTAAAGGTGCGAAAATGTGGTCATTTGAAAGTAACAATAAAGCTTTTGTCACAATTCATCGTATCAGAGTCAAATAAAAAATGAAAAAGCAAAAAAGTACATAACACCATGGTCCACAAAGTAGATGCCAATTCAAAGATTTATAAAACTATTAGAAGAGGAGGTGTTACATATTAATATATCTTCATGCTTATGCCTACAAGAGTTTAGGGACTCACGCCTCCACCAGCCATACCCACTTATTTCAAATATCTCGACAGATCAGATTATCTGTCATCTTCAACCCTAGGATTAGGGTGGCAACCGGTTGGATTCAAGTCAGATCCTGCGGGAGATTCCTTTTAATTTTGTAGGATCCATTCCTAGACCAAAGTCTCAGACCCAATAATTTATCGAATGTAAGATCTGGTTTTTGAATAACCAATTCAAATTCCTTTCGTAAATAACAACTTTTGTTAAGAAATAACATATAATCTGATAAGAATTTCTTACTCATATTCTTAATTTTCTCTAATAATCATTTCGATATTCAATTCATCTAAACAGGGCATAATAATTATATGCAATTAACTTCCTTAGGAAGGGATGCAATAGGATAGAAATTGAATATCAAGTTCTACTCTTTATCTTTAGAATTCACAATACAAAAAAGTAAAGGTTCAGCAAAGAAACATTATAATGAGGGAGTCAAACAACTAAGGAAATTGTTGCAGGACAAATTCACAATAAACTATTCCCTTATGCCTTCTATTAAAGCATATTCTGTCATTGCCATAGACAATGTTTTCAGAATTGGTATCATATTGTAATGTTATGGGGTCAGTTAGAGTATCAATCATACTGTAGAAATGTGCATAGTTAATTTTTAAATGAAGTATGAACAAAGAGAAATCAAATATAGCCTAAGAAGTTAAGTCCCCACTACAAATATTCAGTTTCCTGTGTGAATAACACCCATGCTAAATGCACTTCATATTCTTTCCCCATTAATGCCTGAAAAAAGGGAGGAGAAAGAATTTAAGAGCATTTTTTTGTGCAAATTCAAATGCCTTCTAACAATAACATGTTAACATAATATTCAGATCCAGATGGGAATATGCACTGTCTGGGTTTTATTGAATTATTTGTCAATTAGTTATAATCAATTAGTTGTCAATTTGCTAGGTTACATTTGCAGAATATTTTGTGGCATATTAAAAAGGGAACTGAGTTATTTGAGTCAGATTTATAGACAAGTCATCAGAGACTAGGTTGGATTATCTCTTGATGGTTAAGTTACCTAGTATTCTACAAAATATTTGTCAGCCACTTCAGTGTAATTGATTGAAATGAAATGACATAAAGTTATCAAGGGAAATGCCTGATACTATGGGAAATGTATCTGTCGTTCTTCTTTAACCTTGTGGCTTCACCCAGATTATAATCTCTCTCTTCCTTTTCCACTTTTTAACCTCATCGCCCTCATCTTTATTTGCATATGATTGTATAGAATATATAGAAACTGCAATATCCTACATTGTTTTAATGGTATTGCAGTGGTGATAAACTATAGAATAAAGCAATTTAGAAAACGGTGGAGTCAAGCTAGGATCATATGTTCTGACACGTGACATGGCTATGATGCAGCACGTACATGGTGACACAGCAAATCATAAAGAAGCAGGATGTGGAGACATAATGAGACCCATGAGAAAGACACAACAACAACACGAAACATCTAATGAGAAGCAATTAGCAGGTGTGTAAGACATGGTTTATCAAGAGTTGAAAGAAAAATAAAATAATACGTTAGTGATTAATATTTGTAAATGCTAAACTCAAAACAGAGAAAGGCATATGAAAATCCAGTCCAATACCCGACCTAACATAAATATGATGAATCACAAGTTTGGAAGGAGTGAAACTTGTGTTAAAATAAACCAAACCCAAAGTTGGCATAGATTCCTTTACGTTTTTAAGCCATTTTCTGTAACCAATCTTTTCAGCCAACGCAGATCAGGCACAAAAGTTTTTGATTCTTTGAAAACTAACACAGCTCCGCTCTGTGATACATGTCACTAAAAGTATTGTGCAAGTGTCCGTGACCAATACATATCAGATCACAAGACTCACTTTGGAGTGTCCATACTTCATAAGTGTCAAGTATTCTTAGATATCACCAATACAAATATCAGCAAGATACAAATGTGTCCTATGATTTCATTGTCCTAATTGTAGGTTGAAGTTTAGATGTCTTTTTAAGGGTGGAAAAATAGAAGAAGACGCAGGAAATAGATTACTAGATGTTAGTTGCTTATGTAATGCAAGTGAACCACCTTCATAGAAAAATTAGTTAGGAGTTTAATAGAATCATAGGCATGTATTACACTATATATGTGTTGAATCCAAACTTTGGCACCTTATTCTGCTAAAAGGGGCAAAAATTTCATTGGCATAGGCATCATAATTACAAAAGGAAATACTACCTCTGTGACCAGGAACTAGTTATACTGCAAGTTGGTTGAGTACTTTCTATAATATACCATTAGTCCTTCAACATCCTTTATCTATGCTCCTACTCACTTTAATGATATTTAATCCTTTATAACACAGCCAACAAGAAAAATTGTCACTGACAATTGATTCACAGCTTGAGTACTTCAAGTTTTTAGTCTAACTGTGAAACCCAAGCTCTAATTTTCTAGTAAATTCTTTTGACATGATTTCCATGAGTCAAGTGACCAACAGCTCTGAACACAAGGCAATATAAGTCATATAAAATACTACAAGTTGTCTACCAACATATAGAATGAAAGAAAAAAAGAACTTCAAGATATTATGGAAGTAGATTATGACCACTGACATTGCAAAATATATTGTGTGTACATGTACTTGCAGAGTTGATGGTATTAGTCAGTGTTTTCATATGTAACAAAAATGAACAAATAAATAAATTCAGAAATTGAAGAACAGAAAAAAAAAAACTACCAATACTAGTTGAAAAAGGAAAAAAGATACCATAGCAATTCAGAAATTGCATCTTGTGAAACAGCAGAGCTTATCCGCCTACAGTCCACACCCTGAGGGACCACCTGATACCAACAGGGGAAAGTTTCATTCAGAATCTGAGATGAAGAGCTATCATCCATCAACCCTCATTAAAAGCACATACCGAATAATATCCTCACCGGAGAAATATACTTTGGTCGGATTGACAACCATACGAGTCCAGTGAGAAGATTGGTTACAGCCAAACCGAGAGTTAATATGTCTGCCCTTGATTGTGAACTGTTAGAGAACAAAGTGTCCACATAAATTTTCCCAAGGTTCGGCACAAAAGAAAAATAGATGCTGGAAGAAAAAATTGAAACAAATAATTACAAATTTTATTTCAGATATGTGGAACCCCACTAACAGAAAGATGGCAAGGGGAGTCCTCCATTAAATTAGTATGATATCTGTATTTTTTTTAACTAACATGCATTATCTATCTAACATGTGACCAGGCGTCAGAAGCAAATAAACAAATTTAAACAATCGTCTAAACTCTGTAGTAAATAAAGAAGATAAATAATCAGGTAAATTAAAGAAGAAGCTGATAAATTTGTGTTATTCTACAACTTTATCAGGTAAATTAAAGAATCAGGTAAACAAACTTTACCTCTTTGTACAATGTTTATTAAAATCCCAAACGGAAATATTAGAATAACTACTGACAGCCAAAATTAGCTTAGATTTCATAGAAACCGTGTGTATTAGTGTGCCAGACAAGTAGCTAATTTACACGCTCACAGTCAATTGAAATGTCAAATTCTGGTTTCAGATAAATGTATGTGAGGTAAATGAAAATCATAGTCTCAAGTCCAAATATAATATGGTAAAAATTAAGAAACAACAAAAAGTTTTCTTTTGAAAAAGCCTATAAATGAGTTTGAAACATCTATATTATGTTTCGTTTTTCTTCTTTTTCCAAAAAACATACTTTAATGCCAAAGTTCATCATTTTAAATTATTTCTGATGCTAAAATAAAAGAATCATCTAATATCAGTGAGACAGTAACTTATCTGTTACAAGAAACCAAGACAAGGAGCAGCAAATATCTATCAGAACAAAATAGAAATTTGCAGCCAATGGAAGAAAGTAAGCTGAAATCCCCAACCAAGATTTCAGTCTCTTAACTCAAGAAGCAACAGAAAAATTGACATAAAAATCAGAACTTTTTCACCAATTCGGTGAACAGTGACAGAAATTCGGGCGGAAAAGGGGGCAAGAAAGAAAACCTGGAGGCATCGGCGACAGGGGCAACACCGGAGAAAGTTCGGTTGATGAGAACGGAGAGTAGAGAGAGGCCGCCGACGAAAATGGGAAAGATTCGGACGACGTCGTCGTTATTGGAGACCCAATCCCTCACCAGATCTCGCTGGGGCTTTGGCCCTCTGTAAGCATCGCTCCGAGAAGAAGAAGAAGGGGAGAAGAAGAAGAAGAAGAAGAAGAGAAAGCTGTGATGATTTGATGGCAGTTGAAGGGGCGGCGGAGGGAGGAGGAGGAGAGTGGTATCGCTCGGAAGAGAGAAAGGGAGAGTGCGGCCATGACCGCCGCCGGTGGTGGAGAATGCGGGAACAGAGACAGTCTATGGATGTAAAATGATAGTTAATGAAGTTTCAATTATTTTTCTTTTCACTTGACAAATATAATTAGGCTAATGTATCGCCGCTGTCACTGTCAGTGAGAAATAAGTGAATCGATCAAGAGGAGGAGGAGGAGGAGAAGGAGGCGAAAAAAGAAAAAAGAAAAAAAAAAAAAAAAAAAAAAGGGACTGAGAGAAGAAGGAGGAAGGGTCAAGACTCTTCTCTTTCTCACGAATGAAGACAGTCAGACTGACAAATTTTCTATATAAGTCACGAGAGAAACACTTTCTTCGATCGATTTTGATTACCGCTCAGTAATAAAATCGAGCAATGAAGAGGAGAGATGTGGAAGAGGGGAGGAAGAAGGAAGAGGAAGATGAGGGGCTAGCAGTGGAGGAAGGGGGAAAGAGGAGCGGAGCGAGGAGGGATGCTGGAAGAGAAGAAAAGGCGGCTCTCTCTCTCTCTCTCTCTCTCTCTCTCTCTCTCTCGGGGATTGACGGATGGACAAAGTCGAAGAAAGAGTCACGAGAGAAATCTCACTTCGCTCGTTTTTGATTAGTAAGCTCAAGTTATTATGTGTTAATTTTGCATAATGTAAAACCTAGATGTACAAGAATATGTTTAAAAAAATTCTAACTTTTTTTTAAAATATAAGCCATAAACTAGATGCAAGCGAGATCTGAATCTCAGATCTCTTATTGCTTTCAAAAAAAAAAAAATTTGATGTGCTACATTAACACTTACTCAAAAAAAAAAAAAAAAAAAATCTAACTGATGAGATTCACTATCATGTTCAAAATATTATTTGAACTTTTTTACTGACTACAAAAAAGTTTTTATCACTGTATCATAGTGACTTGCACTAAATTAAAACTTATATTCACGCAAAAAAAAATATTATTTTAATTTTTAGTACACATAGATTTTATATCGGTCAGGTAAACACATAACCTGTGAAGTGAAAACTAGGGGTGGCCACCGGGGCGGGTCGACCCGCGTCGACCCGCCCCGACCCGTCCTGTGCGACTCGTCGGAGTCGCACAGGCGGGTTAACGGGTCAACCCGTACCCGCCCGTTAAGGGGCGGGTCGAAACGGGTTGACCCGTCCCGTGGTCACGGGACGAATCCAATTCGTCCCGTGACGAATCACGGGACGAGTCGGGTCGGGGAAAATTTCCCCGACCCCCCTGCTTAATTTTTTTTTTTTTTTTAGTCCAATAATTTTTTAAAACGTTAGAGGGAAAAATTTCTCTGCGCCCCCTATAATAAATTTTTTTTTATTTTAAACCCTCAACGGCTCAAAACTGAGCCGTTGGGGTGAAAAACGAGGGTGCCACGTGGCACCCTCGTTTTTCACCCCAACGGCTCAGTTTTGAGCCGTTGGCAAAAAAAAAAATTAAAAAAAATAAAACCCTAACCCCTAATCTTCTATAAATACCCTCTACCCTCATTCATTTTCATCTCACATTCTCACTTCATCTCAACTCTCTCTTCTATTTTCATCCTCTAACTCTAATTCACTCTTATTCTCTTACTATTACAAATTTCTACCAACTTTCAATCTAGTCTAATGGATCCCAACTGGAGTACTGGCGGTTCCTCATCCGAAGCCGGTGGCAGCTCTTCATCAACACACAATCCGTCAGCTGCCGCACCTTACACCGATGTTGGCGGTAGCTCATCATCAGCATATACCGCTTACCCACCATACAGCTATGCTCCACCAACATCCGCATTTGCTCCCTATCACAGTTCGTCAAGCTATGCATTTGACTACAGTGGTTATGCACCATATACACATGCTGCATATGCCAGTGATAGTGGTACAGGTCGGCATTCTATTTCCTTCCCTCCTCAATATGCCTCATATTCTCAACTTTTAATGTCAACATCACCAATGCACGCACAATCTCTGGCTCCTTTTTTTACTGAAACACAAGAACAACACGATACACAACCAACACAGCATGACACTATAGTTCCAGAAACACAACAACCTGAACCAACTAGCACAAGCACAAGCACAACCACTAAAGAAAGAGCCAAAACTTCTGCAGTGTGGAACCATTTTGTCTTAAAAATTGTTGAAGGTAGAAGAAAGGCAGAATGTAAGTACTGTCATCAACTATTTGATCATAAAGAAGGATACGGTACAGGTGTTCTTAATAAACACTATGAAAAAAAGCATGCAAAAAGTCACGGTTTACCACCACAACAAGCACAAATATTAGCTGATTCAGGCACACTCTCCACTTGGAGATATAAGCCTGAAGTAAATAAACATAAGTTAGCTGAATTTATTGTTCGAGCAGAACTTCCATTTTCTTTTACTGAATCAGATGCATTAGTTGATTATCTTAAATCTGTTTTTGCTCCTGATTATAAGAGAATTAGCAGACAAACTATAACTAGAGAAATTGAAGATTTATTTGTAAATAGAAAAATATTTTAAAGGCTCTTTTTACTAGTGATGCTAGAAAAATTTCTTTAACTTCCGATATATGGGAAGCTCTTAATCTTATTCATTATTTATGTGTTACTGCTCACTTTATTGATGAAAATTGGATTTTACAAAAACGTATTTTATCATTTTCTAATTTTCTGAGAAACATTCTGCTACAAATGTAGCAAATTCAATTTTTCTTACTTGTAGAAATTATGGTATAGAAAATAAAATATTTTCTATTTCTTTTGATAATGCAAGTGAAAATACTGCTTCAATAAGACAATTGAAAACGATATTAGATCCAATTTTAAATGGTAAACTTTTTCATGTTAGATGTGTTTGCCATATATTGAATTTATGTGTACAAGATGGTCTAAAGCTCTTAGACAAATATATTTATAAAGTTAAAGAAATTATTTTACATATAAAACAGTGGACCTAGGAGACAATCTTTTAAAGCTTATTGCCGACAATGTGGACTAAAGGAAAAACTGCTCCAAGCAGATGTGAAAACTCGTTGGAATTCAAGCTATTATATGATTAAAGATTGCCTTCCTTTTAAACAAGCAATTCAATTTTTTACAATAAATGAATGTTCATCTCTTTATATTAGTGATGAAGAATGGAAATTATATGAAAATTTTTGTAGTTTTCTAGAAAAATTTGACACTGCCACAAAAGCACTTTCTGGTACGTATTATCCCACATGTAACTTAGTTTTTTATAATCTTAATGAAATTGCTCAAGTATTTGCTGCATATAGAGATGATGATAGTCTTGTAGAGGCTATACATGATATGGAAGAAAAATTTCGAAAATATTTTGAAAATATGCCTTTTTTATTTTACTTAGCTGCAATTATGGATCCTAGAATTAAAATAGATAATTTAAAACTTTTATTATCTAATTTTATTTTATGTTTAAATTATGAACAAGATGTAGATAAATTACTTTTAGAAATTAGATCTCTTTTAGAAGAAATGTACTCATTGTATAGAGATGAGTTATTTCCACCTTCTTCTTCTGAATTTAGGGCACCTACACCATCACAAACTTCTTCTAGTAGTTTAGGTAAAAGATTATCTAATTTTAAAAGTATACTTTCCTCTAATACTAGAAAGAAACACTCTTCAGGGGCAGGTTCATTTGATGAACTTAATTTATATTTGAATACAATGCCTGCTGAAATAAATGAAAATGATGATGAACCATGGGAAACATTTGATGTTTTGTCGTGGTGGAAAGAACAGAGAAAACAATTTCCTGTTCTTTCTACCATGGCCCGAGATATACTAACACCTCCGGCCTCTACAGTAGCGTCCGAGAGCGCGTTTTCTGCAGGTGGTAGAGTTTTGACACCCTGGAGGAGCCGGCTGACGCCGAAACACTTGGAGATGGCGGTTTGCTTAAAGGACTGGTTCGATGCAGAAAGACGCACACAAGGAAAAGCTATTCTGGATGAAGAATTTGAACAAGACGAGGATGACGAATAGAGAAGCACCAGAGTTTTTTATATACATTGTATGAGATGAGCACCAGAGTTTTGTTATGTATACGAGATGAGTGTTATGTACATTGTATATGTGATGAGCAATGTATATGATTTTTTCATATTAATAAATAATTTGCCATTTTGCCTTACAAAAAAACTTGTAATTACTGAAAATCAATTCTATTTTTTTTTTATAATTTTAGAAAAATTTTTAAAATTTTTTCCTATTTTTTCCCTATTTTTTCATATTTTTTCCTATTTTTTCTTTTTAACTTTAAAATTTAAAATTTATGAATTAACGAATTAAAAAAAAAAAAATAGGAGAGACGGGTTAGACCCGTCTCGCCGAATCCGGTAACGAATCGGGTCAGGAGACCCGATTCGTTACCCGGGATTTCGATTCGTCCCGTTTAACCCGTGACGAGACGGGTCCAACCCGTCTCGTCTTCGATTCGTTTGCCAGACGGGACGAATCAACCCGATTCGTCCCGTTGGCCACCCCTAGTGAAAACCAAGCTCACTTGTAATAATTATTGTTTCATACGTCTGTACGTAAAACTTTTAATACGCCAGCAAACACATAGGTTTGTTACAGAGAAAAATAGTTCTTGCAATCAAAAAATATTTTTAACTATTAAGTTTATGGGGTTTTAATCATATGCCCCTGAAATCTTCTTTATTTCAATAGAGTCTTTTCACGTTCTCATTTTATACCAGTTGGATGTAGATATACAAAATGAATTGGATCTACTCTTTACCTAGATAGATCGATCAGAGCAATAACTCATACAAAACAAAGCAATCTGTTGGATAATATACTTTGACATTGGAAGATCAAGTCAAATTTGGAGCGTTCCATGTTCTATTCACAATGCCATTGCCTTATCCTCGAATATCAACAAGCTTCGAGGATTTGTTTCGATGATCAGTGGTTTATTCTTTGACACGAAGAATCTATATTGCACGGGTACGATCACTTCGATACAGAAAAAAACACGCGGATACATGATCAAATTTTAAAAATACACATGATATTTGTGTCTGACACACGGGTCAGACACATTTTAAACATAAGAGAGCTCCACAATGGAAATGTACAAGCTCAATAACTAAAAGACGTTAGAAGATGTATTCTTTACTCCTCCATCAAGAGAGTTTATGTAAAAGTATACATCTTTAACCCCAAGAAAACTTTTCATTCTAGACCGGTCAAACTCAAACATGGAGGCCCACAAAAACTCAGAAAAAATCGATGAGAAATTTGAATAATTTACAGGACCTTATCTGTAATTCAAATTGGGTATTTACAGCTCGATTAGCCCTAATTAAGAGGTAAATTACCTCTGGGGCCATTCAAATCTCCAGAATAAGTAGCATGTTGACCTGTAACATGATATACCTTACAAAACTCTAGACTTCGATCAAATTATAGTTGTCATGTTGCGAGTCTAACTTAAGCATTAGAGAGGATTTGGTCAGGCCCAACTCCTGACCTCCTTGTCGATTTTTTTTATTCTTGCATGTATATATATTATCCAAATAAAGCTGTCACGAACTCACTCACTTTGATTCGACCTAATCCATCCAGACAGTCATTTTCTGCAAAACAAAACATTACTGCCAACCCATGGCAATCAGCATGCCATCGTTGAGTCACGCAACGGCTGCCAACACTAGAGGTCAGGATGTTAGCATTTTGAGGGTATTTTAAAATTATGCAATGTTCCTTTAGTCCCACATTGAATAAAAAAAGAACTCTTTAATATTTATATATGGAGTCTCATTCATGATAGGCTGTGTGGGCTAGAAATCAGGGGATGTTCGCGCGCAAACAAGCCCATTGAGACCCAGTGAAGGAAATTAGGTCTAGGAATTTTCTAATGATGAAAAACTCTCTTCTTTATAAAGGGTCTGTGCATTGCGAGTGCACACTTGCAAGGCCAGCGATAATCCTGAAGAGTAGACCGCCATCGATCTGTTACACTGAGATAGATACTCTCTCAGAAGGGCGCCTTGATCAAAATAGAGAAATTTCTTCTTTCTTGAAAGTTTAATTTAAATAGCTTAGCAGTAGTTCATCTATTATTTTTCAACAATTTTAAGAGTAGATATGGATACTGCTATGATTGCCGCTACTAATGTTAAGTCGCTACCTGACATCTCTAGGATTGAACCATGGAACTCACTATAAAAGATGGTAAGAAAAGGTTATATCTACACTTGATGTAACTAATTATTTCTTTACTATAACTGATCCAAAACTAGAGTAAGAAAAAGATTTGCAAAACTGGGAAAAGGTAAACAAAATCTGTAGACACATCATTCTCAGCACACTTTAATAATGCACTGTTTGATGTTTACTGTCCTTAAAAAACTGCAACTGAAATTTGAGAAAGTTTTAATAAAAAAATACATTCTTAAAGATACTGGAACTCAAAAATTTACTATTGAAATCCTTTTGAATTTTGTCATGTCTGATGAAAAAGATATTCTCTCAAATTCATGAATATCATGTTCTAATTGATGATCTTAAAAATGAAAACATCGCCCCACCCGAACCTTTGTTGCTGGAGCCCTAATTGAAAAATTACCCGACTCATAGAAAGATTACAAGAATGAACTGAAACATAAGAGAAAACAAATGAATCTTGAAGATGTAATAATTCAAATTAGAATTGAAGAGAAAAATAAAGAAAAAGAGAAAACAGAAAGGGTCAAGGAGCTTACTTCCAAGGCAAATCTAATTGAAAGCAAACCTTCTAAACCAAAGAAACGTTTTCATAAGCCAAACTTGAAATCAAATCAGAACCCTAAGATGAACAGAAACCCTAACTCTACTTTCAAGAAGAAAGAAAACTATTTTGTATATGGCAAACTTGGACACTACTCAACACAGTGTAGGTTTCGGAAGACTGAAGAGGCTCCATCTAAACCATAAGCTAACCTGGTTGAGAGTGACATTATTACTGCTGTAATCTCTGAAGTTAACATGGTTGCACATAATAAGAACTGAGTGATTGATTCTGGGGCAACCGGACATATATGTGCTGACAGAGGAGCTTTCTTTTCTTACTCCTCTGTTGATGATGGTGAACAAGTGTTCATGGGCGATTCGAGGCCCTCACCCGTTGTGGATAAGGGAAAGGTGCTTCTCAAGCTCACTTCTGGGAAGATCCTTTCTCTTACAGATGTACTTCATGTTCCTGAGATTTGTTGGAACCTCATTTCTATTTCTCTTGTTGGAAATGAATCTGATAAAATTGTAATGACTAGGAATGGACAATTTGTTGGTAAAGGGTACTGTAGTCAGGATTTATTTATGCTGAATGTACTTGAAATCATGAATGAAAATGTATATACTTCTTCTTCTTACATGATTGACTCTTGTGATCAGTGGCATGGTTGGTTAGGACATGTTAGTTTTTCTTACATTAAGAAAATGAAAGATATAGATCTCCTGCATAATGTAACTATATCTGATCATGACAAATGTGAAATATGTGTTGAATCTAAATCCACTCAGAAATCATACAAAAGTGTACAAAGAGAATCTAAATTGCTTGAGCTTATTCATAGTGATCTTGGTGACCTGAAAAATAACTTAACTAGAGGTGATAAGAGATTCTATATCACCTTCATTGATGAATGTTCTAGATATACAGTAGTTTATCTGTTGAGATCTAAAGATGAAGCCTTTGAAATGTTTATGAAATATAAATCAAAAGTTGAAAATCAACTAAATAAGAAAATGAAGAGATTGAGATCGAATAGAGATGGTGAATATGAACTTAAATAATTTAATAAATTTTGTGAACAACACGGCATAATTCATGAGACTACCCCTTCATATTCACCTGAATCTAATGATGTTGCTGAAAGGAAAAATTCCTTTCAGTAACTTAGTTTATTATCCATATCTATTATTAGTTTATTATCCATATCTATTATTAGTTTACCATTAAGCCATGGGTTTTACAATTCCATTGATGTAACTTAGTTTATTATCCATATCTATTATTAGTTTACCATTAAACCAACAAAGAAGAGGGACATGATCACTAGACATTGTACCTAATGAATGAAACAAAGGATTATTAATTTACTCGAGATTCTAAAATTTAACGAATTCACAAACAACAATTTTACTATTTTTACAAAAAAAATTTACAACAAAAAGAGGGACATGATCACTTCTAACAATATCATCTTTTTATGTTTAATATGTGAAAGTTATGTTAAGTACACCATCACAATTAAGAACAATATTTATATTAATGTAGTTCTTTTTTTTTCATTCTTGCCATTAAAAGTTAGTAATAATTATGTGAGTTTTGATATAAGAGCCCAAATATAGTGTAAAAGTTTTAGAATATGAAATTTTTAATTTACATTAAGGTTAGGGTCTTTTTTTATTTCTAATTTGGGTATTGAATATTAAAGGATGATAATATAATGGTGATTAAAAATGTAAGAAATGATGGAAAAATATTGGCCTAACCGAAAAACCAAAAAACCGAACCGAACTGAGTCGGTTCGGTTCGGTTCGGTTGCTAAGTCTAATCGGTTCGCAAAAATTAGCAAAAACTGAACCGAACCGACCGATACTCACTCCTAAAACAGACTTCATGTATGGAAAAGAAAATTTCTTTTTCTACACACCTATGTAGGAGGAGTTAGTAAATTTGATGAGTTAAAAAAATGAAACATCATGATCTTTTATTGAACTTTCAAAAGAACGAAAAGATCATTCTAGCACATTCTAAACATGAAACGAAGCTCGTATGTAGAAGTTACTATGCTTTTAAGTTATACGGATAATTCTACAAATTTTGCAGGGGATGATTTATAAATTCTGAGCCAGTTTGTAAAATCTTAAATTATGTTAATTAGCAGCAAATTTTTTATTTGTTATTAGTTTCATTTTTCTATACGAACTTTAATATTTCTAATTATTGTTATTTTCCAGTTTCTTACTTTTTTTTCTTTTATTAGTTTCATTCTTATTAGAATTTGAGTCAAAGTAGGAGTATTATTTAAAATAAAATTCTACATAAGAGCTATTAAAGGAGTTTGAGTTTGTATTAGGATTTTATGTATGGAGAGTCTATAGAACGTCCCTTTGAAAATTTTCGTAGTCATATCAAATTTTATAAGATTTGAGAATTTTTTCTTTCTTTTCTGGTAGATTTAAGTATTATCTTACCTAGCATTTTATCTAGATTTCGTCAGCACTAGAACAAAATCTTGTTGGCTCAAGGATTCAATCACTCATATTTTAATGATTTACAACTCATGTAGTTAAAGGATTAATGATGTTGAAGCATTTATAAAGTTTACAAGCTATTCAAGATCGTATCGTAAAGCTGAACTTTAACAATATGTGTGAAAATATCTCAAGTTGATGATTGAAGCTAGAGAAATTAAATTCAAGACAAATTTAACAAAAAGATTTGTTCTAGTTGAAAAAAAAATTACAAGTTTTGTTGAAACTTTAGATTATAAATTTGGTTGCTCAAACTTGAAAACACACACTGTTTATGTCTTAGTTTGATGGAGTTTCAAATATACATACATGCATGCATACACGCACACACACACGTGTATGTGTAGATGTATATGTATATATGTATATATGTATATGTATATATGTATATATGTATATGTATATACACACACACATGAGGTATCTGTACCTCAGCCGCTAGCTGAGAGAGCTCTCTCAGCTGGCACTGCGACCTGCTTGCAGTCCGAAAAAATTACAGATATTCTCAGTGTAATTAGGGTTGCGACCGTGATAACAGTCCTCACAAAAACACTGCGACCATAGTAGCAGTACTCATAAAAAAACTGACCATGGTAGTAGTCTTCACAAAAAAATATTGCGACCTGATCGCAGTCCTCACAAAAAACTGCGATCATGATAGCGTTGTACCCAAGATTTGTGGTTGAGATACAGCCACGTCGCCGCTAACTGAGAAAGTCTCCCAGCTGGTAGCTGAGGTACATATCTCTCTCTCTCTCTCTCTCTCTCTCTATATATATATATATATATATATATATATATATATAATATATATATATATATATATATATATATATATATATATATATATATATATCATAAAAATGAATTTAGAGTAGTGTTTCTAAAAGTTTTACTTTTACCAAAAAGACAATCTTTATTGAGTCTTAAATCTCAAAAAAAAATTATTATTTGAAATATGTCTTGAAGTTAATCCTAACATATTAGTGCTCAAAAGAGTTTAAAGAAACTTATTTTTATGTGATTTATAAATTAAAATTGATTTAAATAAAGTTTTGAAAAGAATAAAAAAAACTGAGGTGTTTTCGACATCTCTATACATAACTTTCGAAAATGGAGATTCAGCGTGCACAAGTCTGTGTTTGAGTTGAATCACTTTCGACAACTCTATGCACATTTTCGATAATGTTTTATATAGAGTTCTGTTCATTACAGAACTAGCTCATTTTCGATAATTTTTATGTGTTTTTCTCAAACTGGCGAAAATTATTTTCGACAACTTAAGATTTATTTTTGACAACATTTTTCATAGAGTTATGTACGTTACAGAACTGATCCATTTTCGACAATTTCTCTTTGAAAAATTTGGTACTGTCGAAAGTGTTTTCGACGGCCAACACATAACTTTCGAAAATGAATTTCCGAGTTTGAAAAATATAGTTGTTTGTTACCGTTACCTATTCACCCATTTCGACACCTGTAACGCCCCGATCCCACGGATACGGGGACGTCACTGCAACGTATATACGTAGGTCAGAAAGTGCCCCCACGTATATACGCTAAGCATAAAAGTACAAGCAAGGAATCAGAATACAACACAAAGCGTGGTATACACACACATGCCAACATAAAAGGTACATATACAAAGTCATCACAGGATATGATAAACTATACATATCACATATGTCCTTTATCACAACCAAGTCCAAAAGTAAAATATACAATAAGATACCAAAAAGCTCACGAGTAGGATGAAGATCCCGTGAGTCAAAAGAGGAGTCTGGCACGAAGGAGGTAGAGCTAGTCTGCCTGCTCACTAAAGAAAGCTCGATCTACTGTGGACAGCTCCACTTCGATCCAAGCTTCAACCTGAACATACAAATCCAAGGGAGTCAGGACCTCCCAACAATGAACAGGCTATGTGCCAAGTGGCTAAGAGACAAGAATAGGGGTTAGAACACAAGAGTAGCATACAAGAACAGGTATAGCATAATCATGAAACAGGAAATGCAAGGTAAAGCTGATTTCAGGCAAAAGTGATTGTATATGCTTAAGTCACGGTCCCATGAGACTAATACATCGAGGGGATAATCCAAACAAGGAAACCCTCATATATATACCTTTGTCTCATGCCATAGAAATCCCAAGCATATAGAATCAGAGTTGCAAATCATATGACAGTCAAACGGAAATATATAACAAGAGTGATATGAATCGTAACAAACATCAAAACAGGAATCATCACTGGAATCATGACATAACGAGTAGACTAGGGGTCATAACATAACAGGTCTCTATTATTATTATTACTCGTCTGACCCATATATCTAGGTATGTGCCCGGGTGTACATCCCATCACACATACATCCATATATAAGCTATCCGAGGTTTGTTAACGGAAGTAGATGGAGAACTGATAGAACTTCTTATAGTGGTTTCCATACACCTGGAACCGGCTTTGGAGGCCCAAAGTCCCCCTAACAGTAATATCATAACACTTACCGCCAGTATATATATACATATATATATATACTTTTATTCCATCACTATAAGCAAGGTATCATTCCGGCATCCATCACTTCCCCCCATTCCCCATACAAGTTGTAGCTTATTAAGATTATCAGGTTACGGGAATAAACAGTCATAATAGGAATAGCCCAACAGATTCAAGAGGTGGCCCCCACAGATTCAAGAGGTGGCCCCCACCGTGAGGTGTGGCACTTTGTTCCATGTGGCACTTTGTTCTGAGGGGGTGGATTCTAGAGGTGGCCCCCACCGAGTATGGTGTGGCACTTAGTTCCATAAAATAAGGCAGGGTTCCCGTAAACAAGATAATCATAAGGTCAAGTGTATCATGCTTGGTTTTAAAGGATAGCATGACAAGGTGGTGATATATCACAAGCAATAAAACATAACAATAGATTGATAATAGGCCGGGTCAGTCAAGACATAACAAGAGGTCTAGTAAAGTGGTGGCATGTCAGGTGATATACATGTGTTAAAGGAAAACATGTATTGACGTGTCTGGATCATAGCAAGGCAAGGGGAAACATAGAAGCAAACAGGTTCAACGACCTCGAAGGGTCTGCCACGCATGGTATAAAATAAAGAAGCAATAATATCACGGCAAGGTACAAGTATAAGAATGAAACAAGCAGTTGCATGGCAATACATAAACCTGGGAATATGAAGTGACAAGAGATGATATACACCAATTAGTAGATCATAAAATACAAGCTATGAAGTATAAGTAGGAATAATATATAGTACATGTATCAAGGGTAAGATACATAGTCAAGAAGGAAATCACAATACCAGACAGCCATAAGTTAGTCGACTAGGTTGGAATAGTAGTCGACTAATAGAAGGGTTAGTCGACTAGGAAAATAGGGTGGTCGACTAATAATGTGTTCCAGAGAGTTTGGGTTTCTGTTTCAGGAAGAGTTAGTCGACTAGGTAAAAAGGGTAGTTGACTAACAGGGAACTACAAGTCGACTAACAGATACTTAAGTCGACTAAGTTTGAGATACAGAGAGTTGAGTTTATTTCAGGAGTCGACTAGGGGAATTCTAGTAGTCGACTAGGGATATCTAGTCGACTGGTAATAGGAACTAGTCGACTAAAACTGTGAAGTCAGAAAGGCTACGTTTCAGCTAAGGGTTTCTAGTCGACTAGGTTCTAGGTCAAGTCGACTAATCATGGTCGAACACAGTGTACAGAACTGAATCTGGTGGTTGTGCTTGATAGTCTAAAAATGTGATTTTGAAGATGTAAATATACAAGAATTGTAAATACAAGTATACTAGGAATTTGATGAGTCTTGGTGAGTAAAAATACTCACTAGGATTGGTTAGGTGAAGCTTTGTAGTCTTGAAAGGATCCCAAGGTGGAGATGATGGCCTCAATCCAAAAGTAGTTGTTGAAGTTGAAGTTGCTTGAGGTGGAGAAGATGATCTTGGTGTTGGAGTTAGGGTTTGAATTTGAGATGGAGGAGAGATTTTGGTGAAGGGTCTTTCTTTTGGTGAAGTGAAAAAAAGGAAAAGGAAATGTAAAGGAATGTTTATATATGATTTGGAATTTGTGAAGGAGTTGTAATTGAGATGGAAGAGAGGGGTTATTTGCAAAAGGGGAGGTGAGGTGAGTGTCCCTCTCTTGGCCACTTGGCCGGCCATGGGAGAGAGAGAGAGAGATGCATTAAATGGTGGAGGTAGGTGGGAGTTGTGTGGAGAGGAAAAATAGGAATTTTGGTAATTTGGGAAAATTGGAAAAGTGTGTGGCTTGGGAAGGAAGGAAAGAAATAAAGAAAAGGAAAAAGGAAGAGGAATTATAAAGGAGAAGATATTTTCTTTTGGGCTCAGAATGAAACTGTTGAAAATACAGATACCCGGGTCCAAGTCAAGAATACGGAAAACAATTTGGGAAATACCGGAATCGTCCGAATTCAAGTATCTCGGAACGACTCGCAAATTTACCCAAAAATCAATAATAATATATGAAGACTCATAGTGAAATCCTTTTTAAGAAATACTTTATAGTTTTAAAACTAAAAATCCCGGAACCAGTTACCTACCGACTCCGATGGAATTTTCATAAAATCATAAAATTCTCAGAAAAAGTATTTGAGTAGGAAATGTAATTCTAAAGATAAAGTCTAAAGGACCATCATGAAATTCCAAACAGTTTGAGAATTAAAAATCCGGGAATCGGTCAGCGGCACTGGCCGACACCGGTTTTGAAGAAGTTCAATTCAATCCAAGAAAAATCCAGAAAATCACAGAAAATCTAATATATTGGAAAATAATATTTGAAACCGAAATCGGTCAATTCTACACACCAGAAAGACTAAATCGAAGAATATATTATGATCGGGCCTTCGGTTCAGACTAGGGCTGACCCCGAGTCCACGAATCCACATCCAAGATAAAACAATCATACAAGGAATTCATAATACAAATTAAATACAGGAAAACAAATCGAAAAAAAAATACGATCGAAAATCTGAATACGCAACTAAGTACGTATTCCGGGAACGGGGTATTACAATCCACCCACCTTACAAAAATTGCGTCCTCGCAATTTCATTAAGGGGTGAAATGAACACAAAGGGGACAAAGGCTGGAATAAAGGGCTCATAAAACCAAAACAGGGAATAAGATGAATACAGGAAGGATCAGGATGGAAAATGAAAGAGTGACAAGAGAAAAACATTTAGAATGATAACCAACTCAAATGCAAGATATGGGGTAGGGGTTACCATGATATCCCTAAGGCTCCTGATCTGGATACTGGTCTACCCACTCTGCTGCATCGCCTGAGGTCTCTGCTGCCATGATGTGAACTTGACCTCTACCTTGATCTGCTCTAGGCCTCATTCCCCTCTGCTGATGATTATATTGTTGAGGTGGAAATGGAACTCTTCGATCAACAGGATCTGGATTCCTCCTCAGTGGCGGTGCTGGAAATGCTGGGGCTGGATGTGCTGGAGCTGGAAGAGCTGGTCTGATTGGAGCCACGTGTCCAAACTTCCTGTGTGGGCAATCCCTTAGCATATGACTCCCTGACCCGCACACTAAACATAATCCCTTGGCCACTCGACAATCCCTCTTATAATGTCCGGGCCTGTGGCAGAAGTTGCATACAATCTGAGACAGAGGGGGTTGGAATGGTCTCTTCATCATCGGGCCATGGGTTGCCCTATCTGCATCCTCCTCATCCATCAACTCAAAAGGCCTCTTCTTGGCCTGGTTCCCCATCTGATTCACTTTCTTCTTCAGTCCACGCTCTACTTCCCGAGCTATGGTAAGGACTTCTGAATAAGTCTTCAGCTGTTGGGGCATCAAGAATACTTGTATGTCCATTTGTAGGCCCTGCTGAAATCTGCTTGCCCGCTTCTCCTCATCCGTCACCATATACGGGGCAAAGCGGCTAAGTCGGAGAAATTCCGCGGCATACTCATCCACGGACCTATCCCGTTGCTGAAGTCTGATGAACTGCTCTTCCATGTCTTTCTGAGCTGTGACAGGGAAGAATCTGCTGTAGAAACTCTTGGAGAATGTGTCCCAAGTGACAGGCTTCTCCAATCTTGCCTCCTCAGCTAGCCACCAAGTTCTGGCTATATCCTTCAATTGAATCTTGGCGACCTCCACTTGGTTTTCCTCTGGGACACGGGCTGCATTCAACAAGTCTGATGTGTCGGTCAACCATTGCTCAGCATCCAGGGTTTCTCTTCACCCGTGAATATAGCTGGCTGCAGCCGTCTGAAATCTGATATATTCCCCGGCCTCTGTTCCTTAGGTGCTGCTATCTCTTGCCGGAGAAGCTCGGTCTGCTGCTGCTGGTTCTCCATCATCATCTGGATAACCCTCAATATATCCACATTCTCTCCCGCTGCTCCATTCGATGCTGGTCCAGAGTTGCTACGACCCGATCTTCTATCCATGCCTAGTTGATGAAGAATGACTGGAAAGTGATGGAAAAATGGAAGGATTTCAGGACATGAAGGAAGGAACCAAGAAGAACTAGATAATCAAGAAGGACTAGATGACTTTGTACATTGTAGTTGGCATTAGCAAATTACTAGAATTTGCCGCTTGATTGTACTATAGGTGGGAGAGCCTAAGCTCTGATATCAACCTGTAACGCCCCGATCCCACGGATACGGGGACGTCACTGCTTAGCGTATATACGTAGGGGCACTTTCTGACCTACGTATATACGTTGCAGTGACGTCCCCGTATCCGTGGGATCGGGGCGTTACAGGTTGTGTGTGGAGAGGAAAAATAGGAATTTTGGTAATTTGGGAAAATTGGAAAAGTGTGTGGCTTGGGAAGGAATGAAAGAAATAAAGAAAAGAAAAAGGAAGAGGAATTATAAAGGAGAAGATATTTTCTTTTGGGCTCAGAATGAAACTGTTGAAAATACAGATACCCGGGTCCAAGTCAAGAATACGGAAAACAATTTGGGAAATACCGGAATCGTCCGAAATTCAAGTATCTCGGAACGACTCGCAAATTTACCCAAAAATCAATAATAATATATGAAGACTCATAGTGAAATCCTTTTAAGAAATACTTTATAGTTTTAAAACTAAAAATCCCGGAACCAGTTACCTACCGACTCCGATGGAATTTTCATAAAATCATAAAATTCTCAGAAAAAGTATTTGAGTAGGAAATGTAATTCTAAAAGATAAAGTCTAAAGGACCATCATGAAATTCCAAACAGTTTGAGAATTAAAAATCTGGGAATCGGTCAGCGGCACTCGGCGACACCGGTTTTGAAGAAGTTCAATTCAATCCAAGAAAAATCCAGAAAATCACAGAAAATCTAATATATTGCAAAATAATATTTGAAACCAAAATCGGTCAATTCTACACACCAGAAAGACTAAATCGAAGAATATATTATGATCGGGCCTTCGGTTCAGACTAGGGCTGACCCCGAGTCCACGAATCCACATCCAAGATAAAACAATCATACAAGGAATTCATAATACAGATTAAATACAGGAAAACAAATCGGAAAAAAAATACGATCGAAAATCTGAATACGCAACTAAGTACGTATTCCGGGAACGGGGTATTACAACATCTAGTTGACTTTTCTCTACTGATTTTTGACAAAATATTTTTAATTTGTTTTGGCTATAAATTCAAGCTTTTGTAAAAAGTTTCATATCAAGATTTACAACAGCTTTCTGGCCTATTCCTCTTCCAATCTCTAAGAGAAAATTTCTTAAAGACTTCTTGAGTTTATCTTTTCAATTTTCTCTAGTTTTTTTCAAACACAAGCTTGAGCTCTCAGTTCTTGAACTTTAGCTATAAGATTTGTATTTGTGAGAGTTTCTAGTAATCAAGTGTGATCGCAAGTCTGTTATATCTTTATTGTAGGAGTTGAGATTCCTTACGAGATCTTTGCTGTAGGAGTTGCAGCTCCGAGTAGATCTTGTGGGATCTTTGTTGCATTAGTTGAAGCTCCGAGTTGATATTGCGGGATCATTGATGTAAGTGTGATTTCATTTTCGCAAATCGGTCATAGTAATATTTCTCCAGAGGAGTTGGAGACGGGGATGTAGATCAAGCAGATCGAACCTCTTGCGAAGTTTGCTCGTTTTAACTTTCTCTTGCTTCATATTGTTATAATTGTGTTTATTATTCTTGCATATTGTTTTAACTGAAGATATAATTGTTTTTAATTTTTGCATAATTTGATTAGCCCCCCCCATGTAACGCCCCGATCCCAAGGATACAGAGACGTTATGGCGACGTACATACGCAAGGCGGTACATACGCAAGGCGGAAAACCCCACGTACGTACGCTAAGCCTCAGTACAGTAAATAATCTCCATATATACCTGAGTTCCAGCATGAAATAAGTACAAGAATACCTGCAGAAATAGGTCAGCGATCATAACAGATATAACAAATAGGGACAAATAAGATAACGGAAATAAAGCACCAAGATACCTAGGTATAGTCCCGATGAGGAAGCTCCGATGTGACCCCAAGGCATTCTCTGAAGCTACGGTAACACGGATCTCCAATCTGGGCATACAAACCCAGGGTCGTCAGAAAGCGACCTAGTGAGTGGTAAAATGAAGGAGGCAGTAATATGTACAATAGTACTACAAGTACGATAATAATATATAGTACATGGGGTTGGACAAGTGATACCATATAATAAGGATATATAAACAGTAGAAAGAGATAAACATGGAAGCAGTGCAAAAATATAAACAGGTCAACTTTTACTACCATCACTACCTAGCCGGTTATCATTGAGTCATCGTATAATGTGATCTAGTGGTGACGATTGTACATGCTAGGGGTGATGTGATAGCAGTGAACATGCAGATGGGCATATGTTATCTAACCAGTATACGATGTGGTGCATAGACATAAATGATGTATGCAAGGTATACAGAAAATAGAATATATGCACATATGCATGAATAGTATGCTATTACAGAAAATATAACATGTACCAGGTAAAGGGACAAGTATCCATGGAACATGATATCGAATAGATGATCAGGAACAGTAACAAGTACAACTAAACATTAGGAAACATGTATCAGGCAAGGAATAGTAACAAGTAGTAAGCATGTATCAGGCAAGTCATGTTATTTATACAATAGTAGCAATCAGTACCACCTGGTATTACAATCACTCTCTTCCAGTGTCCCATACCACTGGCAGTTCATACTGGAGCCCGCACTCCAGTCGAACCCATCCGGACATGGCCTACGGGTACCATTATCCAAACGAGAGAGTAACTAAATAACAAGTGTTCCCGACGTCACTATTGTGTATACTGTTTTATTATGTTAATTGGAAACCCATGGTCGAGGAGTTCTTATCGGGTAGGTGTATCCCGTGCATACCCGGGATCACGGCCTTAAACGGACCCCTGGCTGCTGAGACCAGGGCCCTCCGCTAAGAGGGGAGCACGAATCAAGTAACGGGAGCTCATGGAGCTATTGGTAGGCAGCACTACCGTCCCCTGCAGTGGGACTAACAATATGGATCCAGTACATCACCCGATAAGATCTAATCAACCGTCAAGTCTCCCCCATACCCGAGTTAACTTTATGATCTGATATGTCAAATATACAATGTAACAAGTATCATTACAATATGTGATACGGGTAACATGATAACTGGACCAGAGCTTTGTTAATAGCATAGAACAATATAACGGGAATCAGGAACAATATAACGGGAACAATATAACGGGAAACGGGATCAATAGATGTGGAAGTCCACATATAGCATATCAACAGCTCTCAAGTCCAGTATCGGGAATATCCATATCAATAACAGGAAACAATCACATAACATGAATACGGTAACATGGAACAATAGTACATGTACTATGAACAGGGATCCATAGAGAAAGCATACATGCACGTGCAACAGTGATATGCAGAGAATCTATATAATGATGATCACAATATATGTGATGACGATAGTCTGTGAAGTAGTGCATATGAGTAACTGATGTGACGTGTCATAGTATCGGTGCAACATGTATAAGTAATACCTATGGGCAGTGTCTAATATCATGTACAGTGAACTATCGTATCAGTGTAAGGATGATAACAATAATATGACATGCGGTACTTATCCTTATACTAGTGGAACATAAATGTGTGGCCATAATCCATATAACAGTACATGTAATAATGGTAGTCCGTGTATCATATAATATCATGTTCTGTGAATTATAGTAACAGTATCTAGCATGCATGTCTAGTGACAGTGTTGTGTCATAGCGTATCTGTGGAACCGTATGCAGGTAACGTTACTGTGATACGATACATGACATGATAGTGTCCAAACATATGGTGACATAGTGTGCCGGATGTCAGTGGTCCATGAACATGACCTAATAGGTATCCAGTGTTACACCCTACGTCTATTACGTATCCGACCGACATATTTAAGTACAGTGTTTATTAATAGACTAAAAAGATAATTTATAAAATAAAAACACTCACAAACTAGCCGTAGAACTGTAGCTCTCTTCTCCACGATCGCAACGGATCCAGAATCGCCCGAATCGGAGTCCTGATGCTCCCGATATCGCTCGAAGACCAAAAACCGAGAGAAAAGGTTAGTTACGTAATAACATAAATTTATTCAGGGGGCTATTTGTAATTTTTCAGGGGCCTAAAAGTAAATTATATAGTTACAGGGTTTAAAAGGAAATTATACCTTTAACGGGTCGGGTTCGGGTGTAAACGGGTCGGGTTTGGGTTTAACCCAAAACCCAAACCCTATTGGGTTTCTTCCCCAACAGCCCAACAGCAGCAGCAGGTAATTTTCAAATGTAACCGACGCTTTTGCTTCCAATATGCGCCACTAATAAACACCATCCGATTCTATCTAATCGACGGCTGCTACGGTTGTCGCTCCATCTCGATCATTCTAAAGCCTTGTCTGGAAACAAGAGTACTAACTCTTGCTGATTCTTCCAAACACACAAATCTTTGAGGGGTTAGAAGGTAATTATGGCATGTCTTGTCAAGAGCAAATTTGGCATTTTTAGAAAGAATTTATGCACTTTAGTCCCTCATTTCCCCCTCATACCTCTTAACTCTTGCACCAATCTAGTTGGTGTACATTACTCCTCAACGCATTCAAATATCCTCTTACGCCTCTCTTACACCTCTAACTAAATGCCTTTTACTCACTTCAGCAACCAAACAACTCTTTTTAGTTAGAGGACTTGGGAGTGTAGGAGTTAAATTCCTCTAACTCTACTCCCTCAATTGTGACAACCAAAGGATTGAGTTGGCGTAAGAGTAAGCCTTGCCCCCCAAAAAGGAGGGGACAAAGGCATGTTTGTTTCGCCGCAAAACGCCGCAAAACGCAAGTCGTAAAACTTCTTTTCCATTTTCCGTTGTTTGTTTCGCTGAAAAACAAGTTGCAAAATGCAATTCTTCTTTTCCCACTTGCAGTTGCTACAATTAAATTTGTGATCATGTAAATCTCACTTTTACACTCATATTTTCCCACTTGCAGTTGCTATAGTTAATTTTGTGGTCATGTAACTCTCACTTGTAGTACACTTACAGTTCAAAATAGTTACTCGATAATCAATATATAATTTAATATTATTAAATATTTAATATTTTAAATAGTGTTCAATTTCTTATTTAATTATTTAATTATTTTATATTTTTAATCTTTAATTTTTATTATTGTTTTTAATATAGTTTTAATATTTAATATTTACTATTTTAATTTAATATTTTTATTTAATACTTTATTATTTTGATAATACTTATTCCATTTTTTATTATTTTATTTAGAGTTAATATTTTATTAATATAACAATATTATACTTTAATTTAAAATTATTATATATTTGATTATTTATTTTTAATATAAAAAATTACTTTATTAATATCATAATATATATTATTATTATATTAATATTTTATTATGTTAATATTGTAATAATAATTCAGTATAATAATACTATAATGATAATTTATTATTAAATTATAATTATATTTTACTTTTTTAATTTTATATTTCTATAATATTATAATAAAATTATAATAAAATTTATATTATAATAATTTTCAAGTTTTTTTATATATTATAATATTATAACTATATTTTTTATTTTTGTAAGATTTTTTAATATTTATATTTTATTAGTATTCTTAAATTTTATTAATGTTCTTTAGATTTTCTTAAAATTTTATGTTATTTATTTAGTTAATATTTTAGTAATATTTTACTATTTATACTAATATTTTATTAATATTATTGTTATAAATAAAATATTAAGATTATTAATTTTTATCTCAAATTTATTAATACAATTTAATTTGCAATAGTAGATTTAATTTAATAGTATTTATAATATTTAAATCACTGCTACAGTTAATTTTGTGGTCAACTTTTCCACTTACACTTTTACATTACAAACCAAACACCGTAAAACACAATATACTTTACCATTTACACTTTCACTTTATCAACCAAACACCATAAAACACTATATACTTTTCCATTTACACTTCACTTTATCAACCAAACACCGTAAAACACAATATATTTTCTCTACTACAGTTCACTTTTCCATTCTCATTTTACGACTTACGACTTGCGACGTTTTGCAACGAAACAAACAGGCCCAAAGTGCATAATTTTATTTCTTTCAAATTCATTCAAAACCCCTCAGACTAAGCCACCCCCCACCCCCAACCCACCCACCACCCAAATTTGTTGTTTGGCAAGAGTTAGCCCCTCAGACTAAGCTAACTCATGTTGCCAAACAAATTCATTCAAACCCCTCAGGTGTGTCTCTCTCTCTCTTCATGAGACACACTCGACATGAACCCATAAATCCAAACCCACACCCGCACTCTACCCAGCCCAAAACCTACCCATAAATATACATATTCAGTATGTATTTATCTAATATGTTAGCACTTGACATAATTAGTTAAACACACATGGAACATTTTGTGGTGGCTTTCGAAATTAATGTTAACTTTACATACCATATGTATGTGGAGACCACTGTTTCTGTTTTCAGCCGTCCACTGCACAGTGGACCGCTGAGATCAGATTCGAATCCCAATTGAATAATTCAGTTTGGTAAGATCTAAGTAATATCATACATATGTGTAATCAGTCCTTCATGTCTGGAGCAATGAGGAGTGTGCGAAGATACTAAAACAACGCAAGGAGGCGTTCCTGCAACGAACAGAGGGTTTACGCACTACAGAATAACACCAATTCTAGGCGCGCACGTTCAGTCATTGAACATCCATGATTTGTATGCTAGAGGTTCACATAAGAACAAGGTGGCTATTTGAGCATATATCTGCAATATGTAGCTTTGGGTCTGCATTCAGTCATTTGAGTCTGTCCATGGATTTACAAGCTACAGATTTGCATGTAGGTATAAGGACTATTTTGAGTACATTTTCTGCAATATGAGAGACTTCAATGACTAAATAGAATGAAATATAGTTGAAAAAGATAATCATACAACAGATAATTTTCTCTACAAGAGGCCAACAAGTTATAGTGAGGTTGATACACCACACCTTCCTACATAAACAATTTAACAAACCTGAACCAATAACTCGATTAAGTGCCCTTGTGACCTATTACTGTGGATCTCTATATGTGACCTTGTAGTTGCCATGTTACATAGAGTTAAAATTTCACCATGCCATTGCCCATTGCTTCCTGGCTTCTCCAAGATGCCTTCGATTTGCAACCCATCATGCATCCAGTGGATGACATTGTAGATCTATAATGAGCAGCATCGGTAGAAGAAATCAACGGATACCCGTGTAGCCCTTAGTTAGAATTGGAGCCATCACCGTAGGCTTCCCAGTCTGGGATGTTGGCTGTTGCTTCGTTAACCATTTTGACCAGAGTCACCTGCATATATGTGCTCTAGTGTTTAAACTGAAGTATGATCATCTTCTAAGCAATATAGAAATATAACACAGAAATATCCAAGTGAGGTTTGGAGTGTTTGGGGTGGGGGGGTTGGGGGGGGGGGGGGGTGGGGGTTGCGATTCTTCCACATGACCTACAAATGCAGCCACATGGCCTGTTAGTTTTGTGAGATTTGAAAATTACTTTTCTTTTATTTTATGGGTTTTTATTGTTAAATCACAAACGATGGGAATTTCTAATGATTAATAAAGACTGTGGGCAACTGCACAATCAAGCATGTACTGCATCTATATGTGGTTTTCCGGGTATAAGATGTCAGATATGTGACTTTCTGCAGATTTAGAATAGATTTCAACTATGTTGCACGGACACGACCACTCTGATATGGACACGGCACATGGATACGTGGCAAAGTATACGTGGCAAAGTTTTACAAATACACACGACAAGTATATCCAACATGTGTATCGGACTCATTTCGGACACGACACAGCCCCATGATAAGAGTGTCTGTGCCATATAAGCAAACAATTTGAATCAAGACAGCAGAAATATTGAAAAATAAAATTGTGCAAGGATTTGGATATTACACCACATGTATAACATATATGTCATAGTAATTATATATAAATAGTATATATTAAGCTGAGCATTTATTTAACAGCACAAATACCACCAATATCCACATCTGCTCCGTTTATAAGCAAAATAGCCAGCAAAGTACCTGAATTCTATTTGGACACTGATTATTACTGTCTGCATTTTCTATAATAGATGCTGAACGAAGCAAATTTGTTCTTTGGGAAACCATTTAAACTACAAATGCGACCCTATGAAGTCAATTCCTTTTAAATTTTTATGAAGTTTTTTTAATTTCAGCACCTATTTAAAAGGTATGATTTCAGTTAGTTACAGTACTAGAAATCAAAAGAAAAAGAAATTAGAAAAATATATCAGAAAAAAGATAGGCTTCTTAGAGATGTCTATAAAAGTTTTTACTGGATTAAAGTTAGGAATAGAAAAAAGAGGAGGAGATAAAAGAATTTACATCAAGATTAACAAGTAGACCCTACATTTTAAGTAAGACTTCTACACAGAACCTATAAGATTTCTGCAGGAAACAAGAAGGAAATTGGAATGGCTGGTCATGTAATACCCACACATTGTAATATCATATGCACTATTTCTTTCTTTTTTTTTGTCAAACATTAATATGTGCCCGGTTGATAGTACAAGTCAATATTTGCGTGCGTTGACCAAACCTGCTGAGAGACTAAAGCAAAAATTTGACCATGTGAAAAGTGATAGAAATTAGAGGATTATTTTTTCGGAGATTGGAGTTTTGTTAATAAAAGATGAAATTAGGATTTTTCAATATGCTATTTGAACCAAAATCATTGTTCATTGCAGTTGAAAATTTTGGTGAACCTCAAAAATCTAGAATTTGTATTAGAACCTAAGGATTGACTTTTTTTCTTGAGGAATTTGATTTTTTTATATTATTAATGAATCCAAATAGGAGGTATTTCCTTATTTACATGTATATCTTAAGTAAATGGAGAAGTAAATAAAAAATAAAAGTAAAGAAGACATTTACTTAAATGATGTGACATGTAAATATAATTGTTGTCTGAAACATAAAAACTACTACTATTGAGGGCTTATGTGCAAAATTTCAACTAAACTGACTTAAGTTTTTGGATAAACAAACCAAACACTGACTCTCTTTGTCTGAAACATAAAAACTACAACTATTGAGGACTTATGTGCAAAATTTCAACCAAACTGGCTTAAGTTTTTGGATAAACAAACCAAACACTGTCTCTCTTCATTATTCCCTTAAAAAGCAGCTACAAAAAAAAAGTAAAAAGAGCGAGAGGAGGAGCGAGAGCGAAGAAAGTCAAGAGGGAATGATTTGTCGAAGTTGTGCACCCAAATAAGCTTTCCTCTCAGTCCTTTCCCTTAGATTTTAATTAGAGTATGTTCTTTTGTAATCCCTTCAATCGAATTCTCCTTGCTATGAACTCAAGAGATATCTAGGAAGTATTTCTTGAATCTACTAGTCGATAAATGGTGTACTCTTAAATTGTGTAGAATTTCTCAAGTAGGTTTTAACTTGAGGGCTCTCTTCTTTTGAATTCTGTGAATTGAGATGGAGAATGAAGATTTTAGAGTTTAGTCTTTCTTGTGGGGGACAACAATTTAAAGGAATTATTGTTTTTCTAATTTTTAGTATATGTTGATTTCTTTCCTTGTTAATACAAATCGAACAACCGAGACCTATGAAACATGAACCATTGAGTAATCTAACCTCGATTATGGACTTATACCTTCTCAATTAGTATGGATAGATCTATCCTAAATTGTGAAAGGAATCATAACTAAATTTTGATGCAATGAGTTTCATTTTTGTCTATCCTAGATAAAGATAAGTGCATCTACATTTCTTTCCAATTCTCATGGTATTTATTTTTTGACTTCCCTCTCAAAATTGCATATATGCAACTTGGACATAAAATACATGTTTGTCCAGCTTGCATTTTCATGTTCTCATAAATAATTTCTTATGGATCCCTCACATGTTTTGTGGCCAATGGAAACTTTTAGAAAACATTGTTATTTCAAAGATGTGTGCTACATCACTACATGGTGATAATCAAAATTACTTTGAAATTACAATCATATATATGTCTGAACTTCTAGCCAAATGGATTTTTGGACCCACTGGGGAAACCAGCGTGGTTACATGAATAATCTGGAACGTGGCCAGGTGAAAATTTGATTCGGACCCATGAGATTATTGTCTGGACCCTCATGAAAACGTTCATGGGGTTTTTTCTGGACTTCATGGAGACGTCCATGGAGGTTTGTGGAATTCATGGGATTATTTAGATCTATTCGGAGTTATCGATATGGATTATTGATTACTGTATTGTTCTGGACTGTTTGGGTAACACCAACAGTGTTATCAAACTATTGGCTAGATCGGTATAATCAATTTTTTCTTGAAAACAACCCGATTGTATCATTAGTTATAAGTATTAACTGGTATGTTTTGCTCTATTTCAATGTCAACTTCCTATTGATTAATGACAAGTATCGACTATATATAGACTGGATCTTTGATACTTTGAGTTGCTCGAAAACTAAACTGATTCTTAGTCAGCAAACATTGGATTTCTCACATGTTTCTTTTTAGTCCAAAATCATTATCACGCGCCTTTATTTTATTGAGTTCATCTAAATACTATTTGTATCCTTGAGTTCATTAAAGGGTAATTTCAAAGTGTTTCTCTATGCAATTGGTAAATCATGCATGTCTATCTCTTGATTAAATTGTTTTTCATACGTCATATATATACATGATTTCGTTACTTAAAATTTGGATTCCTGGGTTGGATGGATTTTGCTTACTGAGTGGTGACTTATCCAAACACCATCTATGTTTTTCAGAATAGGTTGGCGTGTGGATCACGACAACCGGAGGGTCGCTTTATTTTGGGAGATAAACGTATGGTCTTGCTACATGTCTTGTATGAATATATAAGTTAATAGTCTGTATACATGTATGTATATAGGAACTATGTGTCGCCATAAGGAGGATTAAAAGGAGTAATGTGTATTACTTGTTTACTTTTGAAATATGTATGTGTGTGTAGTCTGGGCTGATATGGTGCAAGGTTGAACTGAGTAGGTAGTTGAATTTTGGATATATGTATATAACGACTATGAATTACTAGAAAATTTGGTGATGTGTTGCCTGATAGATATGCGTGATTCTTTTTGAATCTATTGATACAAGTTCATCTATTGAGTAATTAAATATTGTACCAGTATTGAGAACAGGTCAAGTTAACTAAGAATGCTCTGTTTTCAATCTTGATTCAATTGAAGAAATATATGTTTTGGATTGTTAATGATCAGCAAAGAAGCCACACCCGAGATTTAACCACTTTAATCTTAGGGCATGACAGGCGCCTCTGGATAAGGTTAGGTTCGATTATTCCTATATTTTGGAGATTTTTTTCAATGGAAAGTTAGTTCATCCCGTTTGACTTTTGCCTTACTCTTCACAGAAGTCGATAAACCGGCTGCCAATAAGTGGAAAAATATCATAGCAATATTGACTCAAAAATAGAGGAACTGAAAGGTTCAAGTGTAGTTTTCTGTTGTTAATTATCCTGTTATATTCCTTTTAGTTCTTTGCTTTCCAATTTCGTGAAAGTAGCAAAAAATCCCAAGGAACCCTAACTTTTTATAGGGTAAATTGCAGAAAGACCCTCTGTACCATTGACCAAGTAACACTAATACCCCCGAACTATGTTATTAGCAAGAACACCTCCTGAGTTAATGATGTTTAATTTTATTTCCGTTTTGTCACTCTCTCTCTTTTACGTCTTTCTTCTCGACTTCTTTCTTTTTTCACTTCTCCCTCGCATGCTTTTTCAAAACCCATCTCTTAAATCAAACTAGATAATCTTTTTTGTCCTCCCTCTCCTCTTGTTTCTCTTATTACTCTCTTTCTCTCTCTTCCCCTCCTCATCTCCCTCACCTCTTTTCACTTCTCCCTCACCTCTTTTTCTCAAAAGTAATCCATCAAATAAAACTCAACGTCCTCCAAATCACTCTTTTCTCTTCAAAATATAGAATAAAACTCAAGACTGATATCTCTCACTCTCCCTTCTTCAAAATTCAAATTTCAAATTTCAAACTTAAAATCTTTGCTTTCTCTTCAAATCTATATATCTTTTTCTCTTCAAAAACTTAAACCCTTGTCCAACCAAACTCAAAATCCTCTTCAAGTTGCTACTGTTGTAACTTGATGTGGTTACTGTTGTTGCATTTTGCTATTGATTGGGGGTGGAGAGAGACAGAGGGAGGGGAAAATAGATAGGAAAAATTGGAGGGAAGAGAGAAGGAGAGGAAGGGAAAGATAATAAAAAAGTAATGAGAAATTGAGAGAGATTCAAGTAAAGAGAGGGAAATAGCAACAAAAGAGAGAGAGAAAAAAGAAGGGAAAATTGAAAATATAAAATAATTATTCACCCCAACTGTTAACTCAATGGGTGTTCTTGCTAATAACACAACTCAGGGGGTATTAGTGCTACTTAGTCAATATAGTACATGGGGTCTTTCTGTAATTTACCATTTTTTATATATCCAAATTAGCCATAAACCCCCTTTTGTAGATCTTGGACTCAAGTCTACATCATTGGTTTTCTTATATTTGGGAAAGGGCTTTGAGCAGCCAAATTAACAAAATTGCCACATTTGGTTTCAAATCAAATAGCAGCATGGAGTTCTATCTACTGCCGCACAAGGCGTTCTAATAATTCCATAAACAAGTTAAACAAAGTTAGGTCCCTTATCTATTGTTGAATTATTTGACTAGAATCTATGTAGCATAGATACTTCATCAAATGAGAAGTACGCGTGTCAAATACTTTTCTGATACTTGAACACTCCAATACATGTTCGATACTTGACATGTACGTGTCAAATACTCTTTTAATGCATCCTAAAATTTACAACGTATCTTATAGATGTATCGAAGTCATATCCTTGATGTAACCACGACTAGAAATAAAATGAAAAGAAATCTAATTTTGAAAAATCTAATTTTGAATGAAATTTATGACCTTATTACTTGTAAACACATTGAATTTATATATCTTGTCTGGTTTCTCAATAAGGATCATTCATATAGTTATGATATATATATATATATATATATATATAATATATATATATATATATATATAATATAAACTCAAAATATTATAGAATATTTAAAATATTGTGTTTTTTAATTATCGTACCTTTAAAAATTTATGCTATAGATAATGAACATGAAGACACATAGACAAGTATAATTTAATTATTACTTTATTACTTATTTATATATACGATAACATATTTTTATCCAATACCTATATTTAAGCATTGTGTATTACACGTGTATTTATATATATGGACACACAAAAATATTACACACACACACACACAACACACACACACACCACACACACAACACACACACACACACATATATAATTTTGTCATATCCATGCCGTACCGTGTCTTAGTTTTTAAATAGTAGTATCCCTGTGTTTGTATCATGTCGTGCCCATATCCCGTATTAGTGTCCATGCTTTATAGACTAGAATACAAAGTTGAATATGAACCAGAATAATCATTGATTAGATTTTGAATGAGATTGAAGCCATACCACACTCTGTGGGACACCGGGGGGTGGTAATGCAAGATTCCTGGGGGGTGGCTTGCGATCATATGATCTTTTATCGAACCTCCATTCTCCAATCTTTCCGTAAGTTGCCTGACCCTGGGAATTGTGACCAGTATTAGACAGCCCATGCACAGTATTATTATATCCATGTATAGATTACATTCATTTCTTTTCAAGACATGCATAATGAACAAGTAACTTGGAGGTGTCTTTACCTTCAAATCATAGTCACAACCATATGTGTAGTGAATAATGAATTTATCACCAACCTCTAAATCCCAAGGAGGCTTTAATAACAAATTATAGAGAAGTTAGTATTGTTTAATAAAGACAGGATGCAAATTACAAGTGATGCCAACCTGAATCATGAAATCTTTGTGTAAGATGTTTCCCACTCCATGCAAAGCAGATGCAACAGCATATGCATACCTATAAATGACACGGTAAAAGATGAAATGAGTTCTCCATTAAGGAAGGAGATTAATTCCAGCCACAAAGTGCACATCCAAGTTTAATTTGTCCTAGAAGGAAAACATGGAATTTAAAGTGAAGTAAACATTTTCCAAAAGTTTGGGAGAAATACATAAACTAAAAAGGAGAATGCATTTTACTCAGATCTATGGCTATCTATGGTGCATCATAGTTGAATGCAATTCACATAGAAAATATGCCATCTTTCCCATTGTTCGAGATTCATAGTCTACAAGAATTTTGGAGGTTTGCATGAACTTTGTGCAAAAAGACAATAAGGTAGGTATCCCTACTCCAAATCCTTCCAGGATTTATGGTAAGACCCTCAAATATCAATAGTGTCCATAGCAGGAATCTAGCACCTGACCAGCAGGTTGACGTTAGGTTGACAGCATTGTACTCCATAGACAATCACTTCTTGATGATAAAAAACTTAGATAATAATGATCACGATGACTATAAATTAGAAATTTTAAATAAGGTTCATACAGTATATGCATAATAAAGAAGAACAATATCAAAAGATGGCAGCTATTCCAAATAACATTGTAGATGATAATCTACAAGTACTATATGAATGTATTTTAATATTTCAAAATATTTGTGAATGGCTCATACAGAATTCATAAAATTTGTAATTTCTGGAGTAGTAATTAATCAAAGTTGAAGTGAATAGTATTTCAGAGAATCTCTCAGGTAATAAAGAACTTGAAACAATTCCAAGATCACTGCAGTTAAATCCTATAGATCCTACCAAAAAATAAAATGAAATAGATAAATTACTATGAATGTGAACCCGTAATAAGAGAATACACTATTCAGAAAAATGATATCAAGATAACAATATAAAGTGTACTTGGTGAAATTACATCTCAAGCACCCAGCCAAATGCTTTATCTGCTTCAGGATCCCTCTTCATTGCCAAAGAAACATTCATCCATGTTGGAGCAGTCTTCATAAGAGATGCCTAAAGCCACATGGAAGTATTGTGTGAATTGAAAGCTAAACAGTAAACAACATATCATTAGTAGTTCAGATGATGAAATACCTTCTCCACAATTACAGGGGAATTCCCTATAGGGTCAATATCAGTGATGGGTCCCTTGTCCACAGGGAAGAATTTTCGGAGAGTAGACTCGTACTTTTTTGGTTCAATGTAGAAAAAAGGGAAAGCAGCTGCAAGGCCTTCTTTAGAGAGGTTTGGTATAGGCTTAACAATAAGATGGTCCGGTTCTGCCATCAATATATATCTGCAAAGAAGTACCAACAATTATCCAGAAGATTAGAAAGATTAGGGAACCAAGATACAGACCATTCTATTTTTCAGCAAATCAATGCAACAAGAGATGCTTACTCTTCCTGGATGTTTGCTTTTTGAAGCCACTGAACAAAAGCCCAAGGCCTGTTAAGGACAATGTATCCCTGATATTGTAAGAGGGAATCCAGTTAACAGAACATACTTGACACATATACATATAAAAAAACTGGTGATGATAAGACCACCATGTCAACATTGTCAATTTAAGCTTCTTCTGCATAGGACTTAACAGTGGATGAATGCTCTAATGGTAGTAGTCACAGCACACCAAGCTATATTGTACCCTGTTACTTAACCAAGAACACCAAAACCAACTCGGTGATTCCCTAAGATTTTAACTTTAGAATACTCAACCAAATAATTCCAAAGGTTATCTTAAAGGATTGATGAGGTAGACACGTGTGTGTGTGCGCGCGTGCGCGCGCGATCTTGGTAAGTTGAAATTACAGATTCAAAGTCAGTGTGCTTTTATTAGGGTAGAGTGCAAATTCCCATGAAGAACATAGTTTTCCGCACAAGTGCAAATGAATACTCCCGGATCAGAATATATGACAAAGAGATACCTGATTGTTATCAATACGCAGAATCATAAAATGTATCCAAAATCTAAAATTACATAACCTTTGTTGTTCTATGATGCTCACATGCCCTTGAGAGAAAAGAAGCTTCGAGTTAAAAAAAAAAAAAAAAAACTAAGAGAAATGCTTTATAGAAAATATAGGTCACAGTTGTATATATTCAGATCCAAATAAATGAATTATGAGTGAGATTGTGTTAAAACTTATAGATAGATATGACTAAAGTTAGAAGACCAAAGAAAGCTTAGGAGTTTGCATTGGAGAATTTGGCGTATGGTCGAGACAATAATATAGAGAACATCATGCTACAAAATGAACACTAATTGGACTTCTATTGAAAATGATGTTATCCTTACAAACAAAAGACTACAAAATCAAGACCCGTTTTCCTTGCATGATAAGCAGTTACTTGACAAAGGCAAAACAGTGTTGTCAAAAACATGCATCTAACCTAAGTATGTATGCTTGCCAGGCAAATGCACGTCTTGCACACGTCCTAAGTACCTACACATCTATAAACAAGCACTTTTTCTCCACCACACACATGCATACACACACATACAGGCAACACAAGAAGATAGGGTATCATATATGCTTCGTTCTTACCCATCCTAAACCATAGTCTCTTTTTTCCTCCCCTTCATTGTTTCCAGTGCCACCACTCCGCTATCAGCAGGATTACATTAAGGATGGGAAGCAGCAAGATTGTCTGATTGACTCATTGACTACAATTGTGGTTTTAATACCTCATTGCTCTCATCCCCATCTGCCAACTTGTTTAACACCAACTCTGTGACACAGACATAAGAGACTACATCAATTTCTCAAACATTTTTCAATAATTAATCGTCTCTCTCAATGCCAAAAAACTATCCACTATCTTTAATATAACATCCTTCATCACCTCCCTCTCTTGATTTTCTTTCATTAGGCACTAGCTAGGACTCTCCTTTTCCTTCCATTTCTTTCCGTAGTTTTTGTTGCCAACTAACAATATCTTTCACTGATGCAGCATTCAGACTCTAATTTGGGTCACTTGTTGTGGATAAAACAATATGTAAGCTCTGATACAAATTGTTGTGAAATTGACGGCCCCCACGACCAATCACTGGGCCGGCACAACGAAAGCAACAGAGGATCGACGAGCAACGAGAAAAAAAAAGAGAAGGAAGAAGATATTCCGAATTACAGAAAGCCAACACACAATTTAACGTGATTCCACCGATCAAACAGATCGTGTGTACGTCTACGGAAGAAGGGGAGAAACTTTATTAAACTTTGGGGAGTACAGTTAGAGACACTTACACCACTCGCTAAGAAGATTCCAAGCCCATTGATGGCCGCTAAGAACAGCGAAACCCTGATGGCTAAAGCTTCTCACACGAATCTCTCTTTGATGAATTACACCCTTTAGGAATTGCTAATTCATTGAATACATTGAAGACCAACCCCAAGGGTTTATTTATAGATAATAGAAATCTCCTAATCCTATAAAAACTTCATTAATACGAACAATCATCGTCTCAGAGGAAAGGAAACTTGAATCTAAACTCAAAACTAGAAACAGATTCAGAAAAAACAGTCAGACCCGATACTAGTCGACTAGGCCTTATCATAAATCGACTAATGACATGTATTAATCGACTATACCCAATTATTAGTCGACTACTCTAACAAAATCCGAGAACCCAACTCTCTGTTTGCAAGACAGAGTCGACTATACGAATGTATAAGTCGACTAATTTTTATCATTAGTCGACTATACTAAGTATAAGTCGACTAATACTGTGCACAACTTCTTGTGCATGTCCGTCCTTTGATCTTCAAATTTCGTCTACCTTCACGACGTATTTCAATCATAATCCTAACAATCACCCCCTTGACTTGAATTCGTCCAAGTCCGAGAATATCCACCATCCTCCATGTGCTAACATCAATGCACAATTGAACAAATCTTGACTTTATCTCTATCTCACTCTCTCTTTTCCATAACACCCTCATGGGGTTCACAACTTGATTAGGTCGAACAAATTCAGACCCGACCTGAACTTGATCACCCAACAATCTCCTTGATCCACGCAGGATTTGTGAGAATTTGCTCCACCATAAGAGTAACGATCTGGACTTTCTTATTTTGCGCTGGCGTTACCTAGTCCCAATCTACCTTCGAGGTAAAACTGAACATACGAGTTCGAAATTATCATAGTCTCTGATTGTTCCACAATCTCCGATCTTGAAGCAGATGATAACTGCAATCCACCAACTGAACCTCCGAATTTTCGCAACATATAAAACATCGCTGCCACGTTTGGCTTGAAACTTCACGTGGGCATTTTTGAAAACTTTCATAAGATCACCTTCAAAACTGAAATTGAACCTTCTCCATGTACGGTTCTAATAGAGATGAGATTGTACCTTAATTCGGGACATAACGAACGTCTTAAAGAGTAATGATGCATCCATCATGAGATCAAACTGGATTGTTGCTTCGCCAATCACCTTTCTCGTAGTAGAATTCCCACGAAGACTTCTCTCTCTTGAATCTAAGTGTATGAGGAAACATCTCCTATTGGAACTGATATGATGTGAACATCCAGAGTCAATTATCCATCTAGGTACCGATCGATTTGTCTGTAACAGATAGAACGTCACACTTTTCTTCATCTCCTTCAGTCAGTTCAGCGACCCCAGTATCTGGTTGTTTCTTCTTTCGAGTCCAACAATCAGCTCTAATGTGCGCCTTCTTGTGACACCAGCTGCACACCAAATTTTTATATTTTGGGTTACCTCTGGAAGTTCCATAATTATTCTTTTCTTTTGAAAAGTGGACTTGCCCGGAATCATCACGATGAGACTCACCTGTCAACTGATTGTCAATTTTGTCTTTGTTGAGCAGATACTCTTTGACCTCATTAACCTCACTAGTTTATTTGCCTCCATAATGATAACTTCCCTAAAAATCTTATATGAAAAAGGTAAAAAAACACAATAATATAAGTATTGATCCTTATCTTCTATATTAACATCTATCTTATCTTAAATCATTGATAATAGAGAAAAATTCTGCAATGTGAGATTGGTAGGTGTACCTTCATGCATGCAGAAAAGAAAGAGATGTTGCTTCAGAATCAACGATTCGCCAACGACTTCTTCAGATAGTGGTCCTGAAGTCGCTCTCATAACGAGGATGTTTTATCCAAAGAAAACTCATCCAACATTTTGTCCGTCAAGCAAAACTGAATAGCTGTCAAGCTTTCTCATCCAACATCTGTCAAGTTTTTCTTTCATGTCTTGAGGCTTTTTCTCCCTCCAAGTAGTGTTTTCTTCAACCAGCTCTGGGTCAAGATGACGTTCATCTTAATCTGCCACCTGCTGAAATTAATGACATCATCGAACTTCTGAATATCAAACTTGATCACAGACATCTTCACATTGACCTTGCTCTGATACTAATGTTGTGGATAAAACAATCTGTATGCTCTGATATAATTGTGTGTGAAATTAACAGCCCCAACGACCAATCGCTACGGCGCAATGAAAGCAACGAGAAGAAAAAAAAGAAAAGGAAAGATATTCCGAAGTATAGAAAGTCAACACACAATTTACGTGGTTCCACCGATCAAACAGATTGTGTGTATGTCCACGAGAGAAGGGGGAGAAACTTTATTAAACTTTAGGGGAGTACAATAGAAACACTTACACCTCCCGCTAAGTAGATTACAAGCCCCTTGATGGCCACCAAGAATAGCGAAACCCTGATGATTAAAGCTTCTCACACGAATCTCTCTTTGATGAATTACAACCTTTAGGAGTTCCTAATTCATTGAATATATTGAAGGCCAACCCAAGGGTTTATTTATAAATCATAGAACTCTCCTAGTCCTATACAAAATTCATCAATAAGAACAATCGATGCCTTAAAGGAAAGAAAACTCGAATCCAACTCAAGACTGGAAACAGATCCAGAAAAGAATCAGTCAGATTAGACACTACTCGACTAGGCCTTAGTTAAGTCAACAAATAACATGTATTAGTCGACTATATTCAATTATTAGTCGATTACTCCGACAAAATTGAGAACCTAACCCTCTGTTTGCAAGACCTAGTCGACTATACCAATATATAAGTCAACTAATTCTTATCATTAGTCGACTATACCAAGTAAAGTCGACTAATACTGTGCACAGCTTCTTGTGCACATCCGTCCTTTAATCTCCGAAGTTTCGTCTACTTTCACGACGTATTCCAGTCATAATCCTAACATATTTCCTTCGAGCAGGAGACTGTCTACTCTAAAAGATTGGCTTCAAGCTTCAGTATGAGCAGCCATCATGAGGATCAAAAGTTGTAAGTGATTCATGCTTAAAACATGCGCAATTTGTTAGAGTTTAACCTAATGATAAATCTTTTAGCACATATTTTTAGACACTATTCACATTTTGTTATATTGTCAATATCTTTTACATAATCCACCTTATCAACAAAATTGCACTTTTATGCAAAAAATGATGATTATACACACAATCTGACAGGGAGAAGGTTGGACTAACCAGGTTCCTTGATTGACTTTGATTTACCTTGTTTTGCTCTAACAAAATTTGTGATCTGCATTGGGCTAGCAGCCTAGGAGATCGCTAATACAAGTGGCACTACGGAGTACGGACCACTTATATCTGGCAGTTGTTGCATGAGACAGTAAAACTTTTAGACCTTTTAAGTTTTCTTATTCAATGTTATAGGTTGCCAAGTATAAATTTTAAATTTGGATGACCATTTTGTAGTTAATAACAAGAGAATTGGGCACGAGTAATTTATTACAAATATTAACTCAACTCAGCAGCTCTATCGTTAACAATGGAAGGGTTCTTTCAACATAAATCGTTATTTCAAATTTTCCAATGAGAACTCCTCCGTGAGTTGGAATTTCTTATTATTCACAAAACAAAAGCT
>JAVJIF010015070.1:0-124215 GCA_038442645.1 Agave tequilana | reverse complement strand
AAAATAAGCATGAGGGCAGAGAAAAATGTTTCATCATGTCCCTCAGACCCTCCCACATCAGCTGCTGCTAACGAAACCGAGGAATCCAGACCTACAATCAGCACGCGATCGCTTAGGCTCTACACTTCACCCACATCTTCTTGCCAAGATCCGCCCGAAACACCTGGAACCCGTTGATGTGCCTGTCTTCCTCGGTGACTGCGCTCTGTTGATGCAACCACAGTAAATATCTCCCCCTCAGACTCCACCAAGAAGTTCAGATCTCTGGTTGGCTGAATCTGACTCACGTCCATCTTTACCAAATTGTATTGATGGTGTTGGAAAAGGCTCAACAACGATGATGAAACCTGTGTCCGATACTCTACAGTAAAACTTCCCCTGGCAAAAGATGGGTGCAGTGAGTGGAGTCGCCGTCACCAATATGCGCGATAACAGATCTCTGGAAGCAGGCAGTCGAGTCCAGTTATCGTTCCCCACTCGGCACAAGGAGATACTGGCCGTAGATACTGTCACAATGACACAGTTGGTACAAGTGGGGGCAGAAGAGATGGCTGCAACAACGGGAGAACGCAGAGGTAACTTCAGCTATGGCAGCTGGATTCTTCGTCCAGACACCGGTCACAAGTACTAATTCGAACATCTGCAATCCGAGATTGAGATCAGAGCACGGCAGCCGGTCCAGCGGCAGCAACCATCCGTGAGAGGAGGCAAGACACTCATGGATCTTAC
Source organism: Agave tequilana (assembly GCA_038442645.1). Lineage (NCBI taxonomy): Eukaryota > Viridiplantae > Streptophyta > Magnoliopsida > Asparagales > Asparagaceae > Agave > Agave tequilana. The sequence goes on along the minus strand of JAVJIF010015070.1, from coordinate 123,486 downwards.
GTCGTCACGGAGTTACAAGTGGTAGAATCTGTCCTCGAAGGGCTGTAGCAGACCCTTTTGTTTGAATCTTTTGTGCAGGAGATGTGAGTCAGGGTGTTGCGTGCATAACCCAGAATATCATACTTATTATTATATTAATTATTAGGAGATACGGAGATCCCCACTGATTACCTCAAGCACGCCATGAGATTGATTAACTCAAGCACATTAAGAGATACAAGAAAAAGAATACACAATTTAATATGATTCGGTCCAAATTTGGGCTATGTCCATGGAGAAAGAACTTGAGAGAATATTATTAATAAACTTGATATAATAGAGATCTAACCTTCCTCTTGATCCCACAAGAGTAATCACCTTCCGCTTGAATTTAAACCTAAATTACAAGAGTATACTCTCTAGCACCTTTACGTTGCTCTTCTCTTTAACTTGGCTTATTTATGGCTTTTTATTGTTATTCACCATAACTTTCTTCTCCTCCTCTGCTCTACTTAAATTCTAAGTATCAACCTTTATTTAGAGAGTTTACAATCAAAATCCTATTCTAACTCCGAGATGATCTTTACCGTTGGAATGCTTGAAGAATCTTGATCAATCTTATTAGGAGTTGATCTCCTTGATCTAGAAGAATTCTACATCCTTCAATCTTTACAAACAAATATAGTCTGAATCTTATCATACTCCTCCCTCCAGAAAAGAAAACCCGCACGTGCCTGAAAAGTATATTGCTCATGCTTTAGAACGCCTTAATAGTCGACTTGCCATGCAGAGTAGTCGACTAATACCTTCCATTAGTCAAATAATAGAACTTATTAGTCGACTACTGTATAATACTTCCTCTTTGTGTCTTATCTAGTCGACTGTATAGTCGACTAGTCTGAGCATTGGTCGACTATATAGTTGACTAATCTGCTCCACCTTAATTTGTTTCTTATGTTTCAGGTTATCGTCTTTTCCAATCAGGTTGGATCTTCTTGGACCATCATCTCCTCTTGAAAATAAGGCAAAATCATATCAATCTCCATCTTGACTTGCTTTTCAAGCCTTTAGCAAAAAACCTTAAGACATTGAATTACTACCTTGATTCTTTTTGGGCTGTAACTGTATCGTGAAGCCTTCATCTCTTACCCCTCTTCCCAGGCCTTTGACTGTTTACCGTCACGCCTTGACCGTCTCGAGCTTTGCATGAATACACTCTTTCTTTAGTCGTCTTGCAACACTTTAGACTCATTGCAGTTTTTCGTGAAGCTCCACCTCAAATTGAGCTCCCTTCAAGCTTTTCATTGAAACTCCACCTTGACTTGAGTTTTTTCCTTTATCTTGCATTGCATTACCGCCGCCACTAACAAATGCCCGCTTGGTGACGCCTTCCTGGCCATGGAGCTCCCGCCGTTTTTGAGGCAATCCGCCATCAGAATACCGCAATGGTCTTACCGGGCCTTCGCGCCATCACACTGCCATGGTTTTTCACCAATCATTTGGTGATGGTTTACCTTTCATTGATGTTTTAACCTTGAAACTTATCGTCTTCATATAACTGTCATGGTCTTATCAGATCTTCCCGTCATACACTGTCATGGTCTCCTTCCATCAATTAAGGTTGTCATCTACCACTGCATTGATGTTTGTCAGATCTATTGTTCTGTTATTGATGATCTTCAAACCTGATAGATCCACTAATGCCTGCGATAATTTCATCGTGTCACGACTAGCCCATCGTAACTTTGACAGTGTTCTCTGTCGATTTCTTTACCGATCTATACAGAACCTACACCAAACATTGGAATCTCCTCGATCTATACCCACCATTGCATACATAACACTGAAAAATATAGGGTTTGACACTTTGTTTGTATGAATCCAACCACGATTGCACGATCCACCTTCTTATCATCTCATCCATTGATCGTTTTTATCAACCCTCCATTGTTTTTTCTTTAACTTACTGTCACATTTTGTTGACTATACCAACAGAAAATTCACCTGAAGTCCTTCATGGGATGTCTTATGTGATGCCTCCATGAGCTCGTCGAGTTCTCCTTATCATCCGCCATTGGTGATGATCCGATCATCGTCGCTGCATCTACTGTGTTCATATTTGAGCATCATTGAGTCTTGGTGACTCCACCTTAATCAATATACTTCAAAAATCATTAATTTTTACCTTAAAACAAATCTGAACTTTCTATGTTGTCTTCTTTATCTTGGTGCCTCCGTTGAACTTCATCGACTCGACATCTTCTTTTTCATCTTGAGCACTGGAGTCTTGAACGAATACCATCAGCTCTGATGCTAATTGTTGCGTGCATAACCCGGGACCATACTTACTATGATATCAATTGTTGAGAGATAAGGAGATCTCCATAGACGATCTCAAGCACGCCATGAGATTAATTACCTCGAGCACAAAAGATAGATATTAAAAGATATAAGAAGAAGAACACACAATTTAGCATGGTTCGGCTCAAATTTGGCCTACATCTAAAGAGAGAGAACTTGAGAGAGTATTATTAGTAAACTTGGTACAATAGAGATCTAACATTTTTCTTGATCTCACAAGAGTATTCACCTTCCTTTTGAATCTAGACGTAGATTATAAGAGTATATCTTATCCCTATGCACCTTCACATTTCTCCTCTTTTAGCTTGCCTTCTTTATGGTCTTATATTGTTGTTCACCACAATTTTTTCTCCTCCTCTACTCCACCTAAATCTTAGATTACAACCTTTATTTATAGGGTCTGTTTGGTTGTCGTAACTGGCCGTAATTAGTAGTTGTAATTGGTAAAGTCTTTTACAATTGTAAATGAGTTACATGTATGTAAATTTTACGGTGTTTGGTTGGTAATATAAAATTGTAAAGTAGGAAAGTGTATTGTACTTTACGGTGTTTGGTTGTCGTAATGTATAAGTCGTAAGTGAAAAAGTTGACCACAAAATTAATTATTTGGTGATTTTAAAAGTTTTAATACTGCAAATAAATATTAAAAAATTTAAATATAAAAAATTTTAATATTAATATAAAAAAATAATACAAATTTGTATGACCACAAAATTAACTGTAACTGGGCTGTAAGTGAGTGGTAACTGGGTTGCAAGTGAGTGTTAGTTGATTTACGTAAGTCTTTTACGAATTACGGTCCAAACAAACGCCGTAGTTCTAACTGGGTAGTAAGTCATTTACGAATACGGAGTTTTACGCTAAACAAATGGCCCCATAGAGTTTATAATTCAAATCCTATTCTAACTATGAGATGATCTTGTCTATTGGATGTTTGAAAAATCTTGATCAATTCTATTAGGAGTTGATCTCCTTGATCTAGAAGAATTCTAAATCCTTCAATATTTAAAAATAAATATCCATTGAATAAAATCTGAATCCTATTCGTACTCCTCTAGAAAAAGAAACCCGCAGGCGTCTGAAAAGAAAACTGCTCACGCTTCAGAAAGTCGACTTGTCATGCAGACTAATCGACTAATCTCTTCCATTAGTCGACTAATAGAACTTATTAGTTGACTACTGTATAATGTTTCCTCTCTGTATCAGACTAGTCGACTGTCAACTTGTCTGAGCATTAGTCAACTATAAAGTCGACTAATATGCTCCAACTTGATCTGTTTTTCTGCTTAATCCGTCGTCTTCTCCAATCGAGTTGGATCTTCTTGAATCATCATATCCTCTTGAAAACAAGGCAAAATCCTAACACATGGCAGGTGGAGGGTGGGAGCGTGGAGGCAGCGGCGGTGGTCCTTTTGAATTGCTACCCATGACCGGTAGACTGCGGCGAAGCGGACGTGGTCGGCAAGCGGGGGTTGTCCCGGACCTGTTCCATGAGAGGTTGTGGGAGGTCGAGCCATGGTGAGGATGAGGAAGCCGCAGAGATTGAGATTTTCTCCGTTTGTAGTCCATTAGGATTGATTAATATTTGTTTGTTGACATGTTAATGTGAGAAGAATTTATGTGCCGATCTTATAGCCTGTGCAGGTATCTGATTTCTAGTGCTTAGCTCCTCCTACTGGGATTTAGTCTTTAGCACCTGTTCTCTGATTTGGTATCTATCTAGCAAATCTCCTGCCAGATTGGTCTCCCTATTTCTTTCAAAATCCAACTTTTAGAAACAAAAAGCATCTATCTTCAAAAATCGGCCTCCAGTCTGAAAAATGATTTGCATATCCACAACTACATCTACATTTATATTTTAAGCGGATATCTACAAATATGTACGTCACCATTATCATCTAAGTCTTTTCCAATAAAGATAAGTTCAGCTATGAGTCAAGTCTCCATGATAGGTTTGACAAAAATTTACGAAATTATCTAACAGAAGAGGAAAAAATGATAAATTTGCTATAAGAAAATGCATTCAACTTCGGGGCATGATATAAATCAAATAGGAAAATGCTCCGAGTACTTGATTGGGTACTCACACAAGTTTCAAAGCAAGTTATAATGCTAATTTTATTACTAATATTGTACTACTATTATATTGACAAGTGGGTTACCCTAGCAATTCATGAGAATAGATGTCAGTCTAATAGTAGCGTAAAGTATCATTTTTACAAATAATCCCTTATTTCTCCTTGAAAACAGTGCAAGTACTCATGCAAGTACTAAACAACGTATTTGTAACATTACTCAATCAAATCAAGAATCAAACACAATGTAATTCCCTAAAGATGCGAATACCTGCATGCAAAAAGCAAATATGTAGTCGGATACGAAGCGGATTATCCATAATACATGAAATAAATACAGTATGATCTGATGGAGATCATAATATCGGCAAATATGTTGTAGCAAATATATACATATATTGGTTAAAGATATCGGTAGAAATGTTTAATAAGAAACCTTAACCCAAAGTGTCTACTGTATTTTATGTTGTTAAGAAGTTTAGCGAATACTTTAGTTGATAATTTAGCTTGTTTTAGTAACAAGAATTCATTTGCCAGATTATGCCCTTAACTCAAAATGCCTCTCACTAAGCACCATGTTGAAATTTAGCAAAATTTTCCACTATAAGAGGGGAAAAAATATATATATCTCATGACAATAGAACTCACAGATTAAAAGACAAATTGTTATCCTTAATCCACTGCATGAAGGAGTAAATTCACCACGAAAATTAATGTAAAAAAGAAAAGAAATGTACAAAAAAAGATTGCTCCTCCTTTTTTTGAATTCTTATTGATGGGCAGAACTCAAAACTACAAGACTTTGAATGTGTCCATGTAGTTCGCGCTAGTGAGTCTACTGTCATGAAAATCGAAAGAAGCCATATATTCGCATCTTGCTGATCGCGGCACAGGACATGGCCACAACAATCATTAGCATGCTCAAACTCTTCAAACATGGCCGTTAACATCACGGTGAAAACAATGAGGAAACAACAGAAGAGGAGCAAATTCAATCTGAGTCCATGGAAATTTACTGACACAACACAGCTTCAGCTGAGCAATTGCCAGAATCATAAAGCAGCAAGCCTTCATATATATATATAAACTGGGACCTGCAGTCATCCTGTAGCACAAATTAAATACAGAGAACATAGAGTTAACAAGAAACAGATCAAAAAGGAAAAAAGAAAAAAAATTCAAAATGCAGACATCAAAAATTCTAACTGTAAGACATCTAAGAGACGATAACTTTGATACCTCAGAATCAAAAGTTCACAATCACCAAAATGATTGAAAATCCTATGTTATTTCTATCAGAAACCAGGAAAATGACACTTGGACTCAAAACTCTCCTTACTTGTTGTATACTTGTATGCACAAGACCACCATGAAAAAAGAAGGGCAAACAAAAGTAAAGAAAAGAACCCAACTACATCCAATTCTGAACTAAACCACCATTGGTGTCATGTGGATTCATAGTGCTGGTCCCATTCGATTGCTATTTTTGATTAACAATTAAAGAAGATCAATGACTGAAAATGGATCTCCAGCTGTGTGCAATGCTCTGCGAGTTGCAACTCTCGCAGCTGGGTGGAAAAGATGAAATTCGCTGAATCTGAACAATCAAAACTCACGGACCACAGCTGAGCCTAGTTTAGGACTGGCTTCTGTTTTTGAGATTATGGACCAACAAAGGAAATGCAACTGAAAGGGAAATCAAGGTAAGATTTTGATCACCCAAGGTAGTTGACATTGTAGAAGAGAATTATTTGCTGCACATTCTACCTGTACAAGGTGATAAATACCTTGAGCCACATTCATGGATTCTGAGGTGAAGTTTAAGGCTGCATTTTCCAGTGAGTTGATGCTAATTTCAACACTAGTTAAATGTAATTAAATATGGTGGAATGCCATGCAAATATTGGACTCAATCCCAACCTTATGCTTTTGCCATTCGAAACTCATTTGAAACCAAATGGATGCAAACCACCTGTAACAACATATCTTAATTTGTGCATAGCCAAAAAAAATTGAAATTTACAGAACAGCTTGTTGAGGCAACTGAAAAAGGCATTAACTGCTGATTGCAACAAGCATGTATGTTAGCTGCTATAAGTTAAGAAAATGAACTTGCATTTCAAACTACAAAAGCATAATCATATATTCTTTGCATTCTGATTGCTTAACTGAGCAATACAATAGGAGAAGGGAAAAAACATGGGGAGAAAAGGAGGGGGGGAAAAAGAAGGAAAAAAGCATATGCTCAAGATCCTTGGGTTAGTCTCTGCATCTCTCCTTCGCCATCAAGGGTCTCCATGAGAAGAGGAGGTGCATACTGCGCCGTCCCTTGATGCTCTTCAGCATCTTGGCAGAAGGAGAGGATGATGGTGTCGATTGCCATCTCGACCACTGCAAAGAAGAGGGTCGCGACAATGTAACCAAGGCCCCAGCACACCTGTAGGAACAAACAAAATTAGCACACAGCCAATAAATTCTGTTAAAAGAAACAACTAGGATGAGCAATAGACTATATTCAAGATCAAAGTGCACAAACTGCCGAGTGTAACTTGGGGTATTCATGCAGAGAATGAACTTGTGACTCCAGTGGTATAAAAAAAAAACTATTGCCGACTAATGCCAATTTTGGTACCAAAAACCTACATTTAATACCAATATGGATACTGGGATTTCGAACTTTCCTTGTAGTGTTTAGTTTTCAAGGCAAGCCTGTGCGAAGGGAATTAATTTGACCAATTCAAGATACGATGTATCTCAGTTCTGGCAATTGCAAGTCATTGTTACCCAGATGCCTAGCCATTCATTTCCACTACCTGTCTTCATGCCCTTTATCATACCCTGGCCAACTATTTGTGATAGCTTCCCCATTGACTATTTTTCTCTGTCTTCCTGAGAATAATGTAAATAATCATGCTATTTCAACAAACTAGTCAGTGATTGAGTTCTAGCAAGTGGTTATCAACATTGGTATCATATTTTTGGATTTTTGTTGAATTCTTAGCAATCAGAAGCCTAGATTGGATGGTTTTTTGGTGATCTTATATCTAAGAATCTAAGGTGGGGATTTAGGATCCAGAAGAAAGATTAATTTTTATGAAAAGCTGAAGTATTGTGTCCATGCTCATTGCTGACGTGCTTTTAGTCCAATATATGTCCATAACTTCTATTCTCCATTATTTTAATTAGAAGCTAAACAGTTTGCATTAGTAAAAATGCTATACCAATTGCAACCCTGGAGAGCCAGAACAGTCTTTCCCTCCTACAATTCTAAAATGACTCCAAGTACCAATTATATAAACATGAAAGACTAAAATGATTCATCCCATGATTAACTTTGTCTGTTCTTTCTCTTGTTGGTGTAAATAGGTGACCTCTTGCTCCCGATCTAGCTAATAATGAGGGTCCAATTTACAATTGTAGAAAACAAATGATGATTATGATAACCTTGTGGGGGAGAAGTTAAAAAATCTTGCTTGATAAGAGTTTTTTAACTCGTTGGAGTGATAGCCAAGAGAGAAGAGAGCATATGGATGCAGGGCAGTCGAACGCAGCTCGTGGTAGACATGCACATAACGTGCACAGAGGAGGAAACAAAGTTGGGTGGTCGACCGCACGTGGAGAGCAGTCGACCGCAAGGTCGACCGACTGACATTGAGATTTAACAGAGTTGATTTTTTTTTTTGCGCAAGCAAATTGTACTGACGATCAATCGGGCGGTCGACCGCACATGGAGCCGGTCGCCCGAGCAGTCGACCGGATAGCAAATCTGGCAATTCCTTGTTGGTTTCAGATTTCTATTTATTACGAGAATTTCGTATCCGATTTGATTTTCTTTAATTGGCTCCTCTCTCTGGCCATATAAGGAGGGTCTCTACACCCCCAAATAGTTTCGATTGTATTGGCAATTGTATTGGAGTTTTAGAGTAAGTTTGTTTGAAGGAATTCTACGGCTAATTTGCGTAGATTCTTAATTTGGATATCCGGGTCAATTTGTAACCCTGTAACTCTGTTGGTTGAACAAGATCTTCTCCCTTCTGTCCCGAGGATGAGGGCAAGTTGCTGAACCTCGTTAAATTTTTGTTTCTCGCTTTCTCCTTTTGTGTTTTGGTTCGTGTCATATTAGTTTGTGATTGACTCGGCGTTGAAAGCTGATCTCGGATGATTGGCATACTGTTCTTTGATGTGATTCCTTCGGTGGACGCAACAAGTCATATCAGAGCATCCCAGGTTCAGCTAGGAATCGTGTGTCGATCTCAAAAACTTCGTTGTCTGATCGGTGGAGATCGTGTGTCGATCTTGGAGCGACGGTCTGTTTATGAGATCATGTGTCGATTTCAAAACAGTGTTGGATTGTTTCGTTCGTTGGGATTGGATTTGGAGTACATCGCTCAGAAACTCATCTAGAATTTCACTTTGAGGTAAAGTTTCGATCTTCATCTAGTTTGGATCTATTTCTGTTTGATTTTTCGCATTGTGTTTGGCGCTTTCTGGAGGAGATATGACTGAGGTCAATCAGTCCACGGTGAAAATCGATGTGAAGTTTGACAGCATAAACAGCTTCGACATGTGGAGATGCGAGGTGATAGATGCGCTAACGGCATCAAACCTCAAAGATGTTCTACTTTTGGAGAGACAGTCAGAGGATACTTCTGAAAAAGACTGAGACAAGATGATCGGACGGCGTGTGGCGTCATTAGGTCGTGTTTGACACAAGATATTAATTACCATGTGATGAATGAGACTTTCGCAAGAAAATTTGAGAGATCATTGAAATTAAGTATCTGACGAAGAGCATCGAAAATCGGTTGCATCTGAAGAAAAGGCTTCACCGCTACCAGTTGAAGAAAGGAATCTCCATTGGGGATTACATGAATAACTACATGAAACTTCTTGCAGACCTAGCTAACGTGGATAATGTGATTAAGGACGAGGACAAGGCGTTGATTTTTTGAGTTCTCTTCCGGATGAAGAGTATGAGACCTTCGTCCTAATCTTAATCAATGGTAAGCAATCACTTAGCTATAGTGATGTGTCGGTTGCTCTTATGAATCACGAAGTGAAGAGGAAGGACAACGAGGCTTCTTCCAGTAGCACAATAGTAGAGGCGTTGACTGCAAGAAGAACATGTTCTAATCATCGGAAGGGCAAGAGAGATTTTGGAATGTCCAAAACTGGTGATCGTGAAGATTTGAAGAACTAGTGTGCTTTATGCAAAGAACACTAAAAGATTGATTGTCCAAAACTCAACCCGAAGGAGACTAAATCAGAGGCCAACATCGCCCAGGCAGATAATGGCAATGATTCTGACTCATCTGATTATTCGCTTTCTATCACCCCTATTGTTTGTTATTCAGAGAAATCTAATAGATTTTGGATATGAGTACTACCTATCACATTTGTCTCAAATGGGAGTGGTTTGCTAGTTTTGGAAAACTAGATGGAGGCTTGGTGATGTTCAGCGATGGACACACTGTCATATTGAAGGGATAGGTGAAGTCTGTATCAAGTTGTTTGATGGAATGATAATAGAGTTGAAGGATGTAAGGTATGTACCTCAGTTGAATAAGAATTTGATTTCAGTTGGAGCTTTGAAGGGGCAAGGCCTGAGAGGAACTCTTAGAGAAGGCGTTCTCAAGATGTCTAGTGGCTTCTTGTTGGTTCTGAAGAGCATTCGATGCAACTTAACCTACTTGAAGGGTAGCACAATTACTTAAAAATTAGCAACTTCAGAACATTTGAAAAACGATTCTATCAGGTTATGGCAGAGGCTCAGACAAGTTGATATAGATTACTTGCAAGCTTTGGCGACACAAAGACTATTGAAGATGCGTTGACCCGCAACTTGGAATCTAGTGATCATTGTGTTTTGAACAAGAAGACGAAGGTAAATTTTGGCACCACAACTCACCGCTCGGAAGTTCTTGATTGTGTTCATATTGATGTTTAGAGTCCTACCAACACTGCATTGCTTGAATACCACAGATACTGTCTCTTTGTTGATGATTTATCTAAGCGTTATTCGGTGTACACCATGAGATAAAGATTTGAGGTCCTACGTATGTTGGTGAAGTGAAAAAAATTGATGGAGAAACAGACTGGTAGGAAAATCAAGATGCTCCAATTTGATCATTTTAGGGAGTACAAGGATCAATTCCTACAATTTGGCCAGAATAATGGCATTGGTATTCACTTCACAGTTGGTAAACATGGAGTGGGTAAAGAGATAAACTATTTTTTTGTTGAATAAGGTTCGATATTTGTTGTCTAATACATCATTAGACAAATTATTTTGGGCTGAGGCGTTGTTGTATGCTAGCCATCTCATGAATTGTTTGTCGTCGAATGCGATAGGAGGCAAAACTCTATTGGATATTTAATCGAGTGGAGCTGCTCAAAACTATGGTTTGTTGTGAGTGTTTGGATATCCGGCCTACTTCAGTGTCAAAAATGACAAGTTGAATCTGCAAGCAAAGAAGTTTATATTCTTGCGAGTCAAAAGAAACTTGAAAGGTTACAAGCTATGAGATTCCGAAGACAAGATCGTGTTGAGCAGGCATGTCACATTTCATGAGGCTTCATTGTTGAAGACTACTGTATCTCAGCAGGTGAAGAGGATGAAGACTAAGGATGCATCGCAGCAGTGGAGGTTGATGCTACTTTACCATCTCCAGTTAGTTCGGGATCAGTTGGGATCTCACTGGTTATGACACCTGGTGAGATCATGTAAACGTGTTGGATACTGAATAGCTTGATTTGATTGCAACGAAAGGAACCAAGTTGAATCCACGAAGGTGGGTGAAAAGCGTGAACCTCAAGTTGATAAGCTAGATCAGCTCAAGTTAAAGACTGATGTTCTCCATAGAGATCGAGATGGTGAAGTTCATATGACTCAGCTGATTGGGTTCATTGCTGCAAAACCAATTTATGTTGGTTAAGCTCAATGGAGCTCGTTTGGATGAATTATGTATGGTTTGATCCCATTGGGCATGAGTACGTAGGTAACCGTAATGGCGCAGCCAGTTAGATGAGTCGAAATTGGTTGATTCAATGTGCTCAGCTCTGATTTGAGAAATCTTTACCGAGGTGAAAAACTGCGGGGGAGAAGTCTAAAATCTTGTTTGATAGAGTTTTTTAACTTGTTAGAGTGATAGCCAAGAGAGAAGAGAGCAAGTGGATGCAAGGTGGTCGACCGCAGCTCGTAGTGGACTACACAGAATGTGCACAGAGGAGGGAAACAAAGTTGGGTGGTCGGCCGGGCAGTCGACGACATATGAAGAGCGGTCAACTGCATGGTCGACCGACTGGCACTGAGATTTAATAGAGAGTTGATTGTTTTTGGCACATGCAAATTGTACTAGCGGTCGACCAGGCAGTCGATTGGGCTGCATATCTGACAACTCCTGGCTGGTTTCAGGTTTCTGTTTTTGATGAGGATTTCGTATCCGATTTGATTTCCTTTAATTGGCTCTCTCCTCTGGCTATATATAGAGGGTCTCTGCACCCCAAATAGTATCGATTGCATTGGCAATTGTATCGGAGTTCTGGGGTTAATTTGTTTTAGAGAATTCTACGGCTAATTTGTGTAGATTCTCAATTTGGATCTCCGAATCAATTTGTAACTCTTATAACTCTGTTGGTTTGAATAAAACCTTCTCCCTTTTGCCCCAAGGACGTAGGCAACTTGTTGAACCTTGTTAAATCGTTTATTTCTCATGTTTTCCTTTTATGTTTTGGTTCGTGCTATATTGGTTTGTGATTGACTCGGCGTTGGAATGCTGATCTCAGGTGATTGGCATGTTGTTGTTTGGTGTAATTCCTCTGTAAGACGCAACAAACCTTCCTTCAAATCAAGAAATTTCAGGATGGTTAAACTGGTAATGGGGACACAGCAGAGTTTTTAAGAAGCAAATGCATCTGCCAGCACAAGTGATAAACAAAACAGCAGTTAACTTCATGGTAGAGTTCAGAACAGTGATTATGTGGTTGATGAAATGTCTAAATTTGATTGTACATCTACAGAATGACTATGGATGACGCTGAGGTCAGCCTCCACGAGCTCGCAACACAGGTGAGGGAAGACCAACAAGTGATGTTGATCTTTTGAGAACCAATTTGTATCTGATCTTAGCATTAGACCCGTATCTGCAAACACTCTAGATCTAACCCGTTATACAGCCCATAATGTAACCCAAATGCATCACCAATCCACTAACTCACTCTTTTTGTTTGTTATTGATAATGCAACAGTAACCCAAAAACAATGCCTACATTTTTTAACATGTGCATCACCTCCACGTTTAATACTTCTCATCTTAAGAGAAATAATATGAAGTTCCTTTTCCAACTTCTAATGTTACTATCTTTCGTAAGTCAAACATTAACACACAAAAAAACTACAAAGTCAAATTTTTGAATTTTGCACAACAGGTTTTAAAACTGGTGATGTGTTTCTATTTGGCTCTTTTACATGTGTGGGTCAGAGACAAATGTGGTGCCCTATTTTTAAAATGATATCATGTTAGCTCTTTGCCTAGGCTATATCTTGTTCTAGGAGAATTTGGCGTCCTGCTCCTTGGTTGCATGAGCAAAACAAAGTAGATTTATCTGCCAGCCAAAGTACCATCAAGGTTCTATGATAGGACCCTCCCTTTGCAGTTAGTTGTCTTGCCCCAGAATTTGGCAGCAACTCACACAGGTCGACATCAGGATAACAGCAAGTCATAGGACTAGGTCAATTCCTATACGGGACTTTCTTTACATTGGATAATGCTCCAAAGCTGAACCCATTTTGATCAGAAAAGGCTTACATAATAATAACGATGAGTAATAGGGTTAAAAGAAACAGGGCAGTCTATAGTTAGATTGATGGAAAGAGACAGAGCTAACAACATTATAACTGAATTGTGAGAATCTTACCAAAACAGGGAACAAAGGGGAGGAGATCTTATTATGAGCAGATTTGTACTTCTGTGTGTCCAACATGAGGAATCCAAACAGGGCACAGAAAAGGCTGACACACAACTTGCCAAGAAAGAGAATAATATCTCCAATAACATTTACTTTCCCTATACGCAAAATGTTATTCATTATTAGACCCGTTGCAATCTCAGAAGCTTTGCAGAATCCTTTGCCCGTGATGGTGATCTGGATGGCACAATAACACATGTCAGTTACAATAACTCAGAAAATTTTCTTTAGATAATAACAAATAACAATATTTGCTGGGTGGTTAACAGGTTCGTCATAGCATGCTCATTTATCTTCAGTATTTACATGAGTTGTTTTTTATAATCTACCATATTTATACTGCAACAATTGTACTGTAATAAGTTTAAAACTTATGAAAAGGAAAATGTTTTTTTAAGAAATAAAGAAAATTAGTTGTTAATGGAAAAGCAGTAAATTGATGAGGTTCACATCAAGTAAAAAGAGTTATCAACCCACTTTGAAGATAGCCAGTGAATCTTGGCTCACTAGTAAAGGGGTGGGAGTGGGTTGTGGGGAGTATTAGGTTCAAGTCCTGGCTACGGTCTATGAATTAAAAAAAAACTTTGAAGATAAGTAAATACCAATCCTCCAACTTTACTATATTAATGAGGATGTGTGCGCGCGCGTCTGGTGTTGGGTGGGTTTTTTTTTTTTTTTTTTTTTGGGTGTGAGGTGGGGGAATTCTTCTCAAATTGAATTCAGTAGTTTGAGTTGGATTTCATTTGAGAAGTTAATTTTTTTACTATGCATGTCCTAGAAGATTAATTATAATACAGAAAGAATGAAATAAACTTTTTAGTGTTCCAGACGATCTAAACTTCGTAAGAAATGTAGTTTTAGTCCTCAACATGTTCAAAGTTGCGAACTGTTCACCATCAGAGGATTTATTTTGGTGATATCATAATAAAATTAGTTTAGATACTTGAAAAGTATTATAATAGAATATCTATAATTTCCATGTTATTGCTGTATAACTCTACAACTAACTGAAAACATGATCCAACAGAATATGCGTTAACGGCTAAAGATTAGACATACATGTACTGTTGCTTGTGGTTTACCTGCTAAAACTTATATACAGAAACACTCTTCGTTCAGTACATTAGACCTTAAAAACAGGACAGAAATCTAGCTATTTAGGTACTGTGGCATATACTGAGCATAACAGGAACTATGATATAACTGCCAGTGTACTAATGTTGAATAACTTAATAATATCCATCTCTTTATAAAGAAGTGAAACCAGGTGACTTATGCCAAAAAGTTTCCAACTAAAGGTATACAAGTTTGCTGAACCTAAAAAAAGATAATTGACATCACACAGCAGCAGCCAAAGAATCACAAAATAACATATTCCTTAATGGGAAGAAAAAACTAAAAGAAAGTCCAGCTTGCACTTCATGTCTGGCTGGAGGATAACAATTATTACATGATTCCATAGATGACTAAACAGAAACTTACCATGATATATGCATTCCGATTCACAGACCTAATGGTCCAATCAATGCATCCAAGGCAGCACTGAGAAGATGCGGATGTCACTCTCCCTAGCCGGGTTGAAGATGTAGTATCAGCAAATTTCAGTCTGCGACGAAAAGACTCAAGAA
Organism: Agave tequilana; assembly: GCA_038442645.1. NCBI lineage: Eukaryota > Viridiplantae > Streptophyta > Magnoliopsida > Asparagales > Asparagaceae > Agave > Agave tequilana. The sequence continues at coordinate 108,476 of JAVJIF010015070.1, read as the reverse complement.
TAAAGCGCACTGACTCAACAGGGAACACAACCAGAGAACCCAAGGCCACCGATCCGAGGCTATAACGCAAGAGACGTCTCATAGAAGCAAATACAGGAAGAAAAGGAATATCCTCCTGCATGATAAATATTATCCATTCAGTCCACTCAGATACGGTCGTAGTATGAGAGTCCGTTTCAATCTGGTTCTTTGTTCTATGTTATCATTGTTATGCATCAGATATGAATGTTACTCCATATAGAAAAAAAATTATCTTCATTTCCCATCATCTAGAATCTCGTTTTTAAGACCAAATGACAATTCAAGAGACTGAGGCAACTTTGGAATTAGGCTTTGCAGTTGGTGAGCTTTAAACAAATAGACTAGCAATGTTCCTTACCATCCACTGTTCTCTGGGATTTCATGACTAATGAGAACTCCCTTACTCTTGCTCATAATTTCCATACTGGAATTTTAGCGCCAATTCAACCGGTTCGCATCATGTTGCCAAAGATGATGAGGTAATCTTAAAATTTATATTTTTCCATGTTTACAATCAATATTTCAACAGTAAAATTTAAGCATAAGAATCAAATTTCTACTAACTAGAGTATTTCATAATAGCAAAATCAGTTCTTGCAATAAAGAGACTTCTCTAGATGTTGCAACTTGTAAGTCACATTGATGCAACTGAACTACTAAAGGAAACAAGTACATGAAAGCTCATATATTTCTTGAATTCGAGAAGATTAGTATCAGGTATATCACGCAAAAACAACATTTAAATCAATTAAGTGTTCTAAGGTAATTTCTCACACACTAAGTTGACATGGGCTTTTAGAGAGAATACTGGTGCATCTGGCCTTTCTCAAGCAATTTGGGGTGGTTCGCATCCAAGCTAGGGCATGCATTGTAGGCAAAAGCCTGTTAAATTTTTATGAATATCTGGCTAAAAGGCCTAGAACAATATGACCCGACATGGAAACCCCTACTGGGGTCTTGAATCCAATCATATTTAACCATCTATTTAAATCTTTTTTCTTTCAATATGGAAGGAGTAAAGTCCCATGCTTCGCATTTTGCCTATACACCCTTCTCAACACAGATTCCTTGAAGCCAGATTCAAGCCACAGCCTCAACATGCATATATGGATGTTTAATGCATATACATATACAAAAGTTGCTTACCGATATTTCCCCACGAGCCCAATAATACGAAGCAACTGATCCAGCAATGACAGTTGAAGAGCATGTTATGATAAACTGTGTTGCCCAAAAACACCCAAATAGGTGGAAAAAAATGGAAACTGCAATATGAGGAGTGTAATGGATACTGTAGCCACAGCAACTATCACAATTAACCCTGTTGAATTTCAGGTCATATGAGCAGCAATTTGCACTGCAATCATTCTTGAGTATCTGGCCAGAACTGAAAAGATGCAGCGCTGCGGAAAGCCAGAACATATAGAAGATTGCAAGGACAGCATATGGCAGAATAGGAAAAATAATAAGAGCCTGCAATTCGCCAATGACCTTTGCAGCTACCTATATAAATACTGGAATTGTTAGCAACAACAAAGCCGCAAAAATAACTCTAAAAATGTTTGATGTTTGCATATAAATCTGTAATCTGTATGAGTGAATTTCAGTATCCATGTTTATCCTTACATTTATGCACAAGTGTATGCATGTGTAATATAGAAATGGATTTTAAATTGCAGACTAGGCAGATGTACTCTCTGAATTTGAAAATATTTGTGCTCATCTGAGAGAAATAAAAGAGTTCATATGCTTAGTGCATTTGCGCTGCCAGCTATGACAGAAATAAGTCACCTTTAAAACAGATGTTGCCATAAGGATGCGCCGGACAATGGCTATTGAAGAGAGAACAGCAATAATCATCACAAATGTCATTAGAACGGCCACAGCACGAAGGTGATTCAATTCCTAGTGACACTCAGAGAGGTAAGCAATGAGGAAGAATGATTTTTAAAGCAGTACTTTAGACAATAGGAACCTACCCTCCCACTCGTGCTGAAGTATGGGTCGCTTTCACCAATGACAACTGACACAGCATCATTCCCAGTCCACCCAGCTAAAATCACAAAAATAATTAGAAATTTCCTTGACCATGAAATTCAGAACAGAAATTTACAACTAGCAGAGAAGATTAGCCGCATGAGGGAAAGAACTAGCACATTTAAGAAACCAAAGTTGCATACTTGTCCATTAAATATGCTAAATTTGAAGCATTTAACAATTTCTTGATGAGTCGGAAAAAAAAATTAAGGCTCTCACATGTGAAAATGTGTTTTCTCTTCTTCTTTTTTCCTCGAAGGAAGGGAACAATCATAAAGGTTTATCAAGATTTATATCTTCGTGATATATAAAAGTTTCAGCTAGTGGCTCATGCCAATTGACTTGCAAATCTGCTGATCATTAAATTATGTCATGCTATCAGGGTAGCTAAGCTGAACATTAGCATTAGTCAAACTGTAGCCAATCCACACTGGTAAGTTTATGATGTCAGCTCAAAAGCAAAATCTAGCGAATGAAACAATTCACTAACAAGTCACCTCAATAACGCTTGAGGTCCTAAAAAATTGAAGAGAACTTGAATACTATCAACTTTAGTTTCCTTTCTAAATTTAGATGGTTTCAGAGCCAGAGACTTAGACATTGAGAATGCATCCTTCACCCCATGATAGAATGTAGGCAATGGATAATACCAAAAGATTAGGTTAACACTTGAATCCATGTTACAGAATTTGACAGGCATACATGATACCTATTTAAGTTATATGGCAAAATTTGAACACTTGCATGGAAATAAATATATTAAACAACAGTAATATTCCGTGCATGAGATATATATTGTGTTTTTCCATTTGCTTCTCCCAAATATGGTCTAAACTTGCACAAGTGCTACATTTCAGAGTAGGAGACATCATCTGAAAACTCAATTTTATGTCACCTAAGGAAGAGGAGGTGGAAATTATTGGCCCAAAAGCCCATCACTCTAGTTTTGATTATATTAACTCATGAACATACAGTACTAATGATCTTGTGTTATTTTAATTTCAGATTTTATTCAAGATCTTAGATTAGTTTTTAGCTTTCTCAAAAGACTTAAAGTCAAGTTTTAAAGCTAATATGTGTTGATTCAAGAGCTCAAACATAAAAAAACATATCATGTACTCAAGAAGGAGTCTAGTTCAAAGAAATTAATTTTTGATCAAGTCAAGATGAAAAAGAAAGATCATATCAAGAAGAAGACTTGAGTTTGCAAGTGTTTAAAAGTTTTGTAAAGAATAGTGTAGATTTGATTGCTTAAGCTTATATACACACAAGTTTGATATTGGGTTCAAAATTATGGTTCAATCAAAAATGAGTTTAGTTTGTGTTTTGAGTTTTATGAGAAGATATTATCAAAAACAAGTTCATATTGTTGTATATATGTATTAGATTTTATCCATACACATTTGTGCTTCAAATGAGTCTGAGAAACTTGTTTTTGTATTAATACAAGTTTTGAAAAAACTTGTTTCCAATTTAAAGTTTAGTTTTTGGAAAAATAATTTTTATATAATTTTTATTTGTTATCTCAAAAAGAAGTTCACATGTTTATTATATGTGCTGATTTTTTTAATCACACGTATTCGTGCTCAAATGTATTTATAAAAACTTATTTTTGTGGAATTTATAAAAATTTATTTTGTTTTTAAACAGATTTTTTAAAAAATAGATTTTTAGCCTAGATCGGTCGACCGGGCGGTCGATCGGTCAATCGATCGTTGGCCTATTGAGCTGGTCGATCGACCACCACTTGTGCAGAGAAGAAAGTTCTGCTCTGGATGGTCGACCGGGTGGTCAACCGCTGGCTCCAACGGCTATTTTTTTAGCAGTTGGCGGTCGACCCGGTCGACCGCACTGCTATCAAAGGCAGCAGATGCCTTTAACAACTAGTTTTTAGATTTTTCTGATTTGTTTTATTTTCAAACGGTTAGTATTTACTTTATTTGAGTTTAAACATGTTTTTAATGATTGGGATTAGTCTCTAATAATCTCATCCTATTCCCTATAAATAGGACCCATAATAGAGAGTTTTTTAATCAAGTTTCTTAAGGAAAAACTCAAGGTTTAAGATTTGAAAAAGATTTTAAAAAATCAAGAAAATAAGTTTTTGAAAAAAATCAATTTTTGTGCAACAAATTCCTAGATCTTCAAAGAAGTTTCCCAATAGTTTTTCTTGAGCTTTTCACTTATAACTTCATAGTTCCTCGAACAAACTTGAGCCAATCTCCTTTATCTACTCTATAGTAGCTTTGTTTGTGAGAGCTCATTCTTTGTGATCAAGGAGTTGATCAGCAAGTTGTTTCTTCATTTTATTTCAAGTTGTTGGAGATTGTGGCCTCAAGAGAGCTTGCGGGCTTGTGTTGTAGGTGAGAGTTCATTGTTTGTGGTCAAGAAGTTGATCACCAAGTTGTTTCTTCATTTTATTTCAAGTTGTTGGAGATTGCAGCCTCAAGAGAGCTTGCAGGCTCGTGTTGTAAGTGTTGCGGCACTGAGTGAGGGACTTGTAAGTCCGAGAGTTCTTGAGCAAATTTGTATTGTTAAGTGATCTTGCGAGATCGTGCATAGTGAAAATCCTTCATTACGGTAAAAGCAGGGACGTAGAGCAAGTGACTCGAACCTCGAAATAAATCTCTCGTGTTTGTGATTGTTCATCTCTCTCAACTCAACTCGACTCACTCTAGTTTATATCTTACTTGCTATTATTTGCTTATCTTTACATGCTTGATATAATTTCATATGCTTGCACAGTTACACTTGTTTGAGCCAAGAAAGCTATTAAGCACCTCAACTCTTATTAAAAAAATCTTGAGAAGTTATAGAGACCTTCACGGAGAATTCGGCTTCACTTCTTGGTATCTATTTGTGTGTTAGTTTTTATAAGTTAAAGTTTTTAAATTTCGCATTTGATTAGCATATCACCTGTTCACCCCCCACCCCCTCTCTAGGTGATTTACAGAAATTACAGCCTAGTTAACCTTTTGGGAGGACATCACCTTCCAATTCAGACTGATTTTGTTAGTATTTGGAGTGTCTCATATTCATTGGAGAAGAATTCAGGTTCTGACAGTTTCCTAATACAGATTTGTTTCCTATTTTGGTTTGGATACGGGCTTCCTATTTCTCTGAGGCGGTGCTGATTTGGTTATTGGAGTTTGTGTTGGATTAGGATCATCCTAAGTGCCTATATACATAAACCCTTGGGGTGGCCTTTTGAAGGTGTGTCAAGACTTCAAGAGAATTTCAGATTTTCTCATTGAGAGTTGTGAGAGAAATACCTTCTTGTAACTGTTGTATTTCTTCTCTGCTTTCAATAAAGATTTCTCCCCTCCTCCCCGTGGACGTAAGCGCGTTGTCGAACCACGTTAAATCTGGTGTTCTTTGGTTATGTAGTGTTTTAGTTTCAATTGATTGCTAGTGGTAAATTTTCTACGCTTCCGCTTCCGCTACCGAGTCTTCAACTCGGTGTTTCTCTATTATTTGATCGGTGATAGATCATCAACAATTTGTATCAGAGCGATGGCTAGCAAGATGACCACGACAACTAAGTTCGAGGTGGAAAAATTTGACGGGAAGTCCAACTTCCTATTGTGGAAGATGCGACTAACATCGTTGCTCGTGAAGGAGGGCACACACAAGGCCCTGCTTGGTATTGAGAAGAAGCCATCAAAGATGAGGATGATGAATGGAACGACATCGACTTTCGCATAAAGGCGACAATCATACTGTGCCTATCAGATGAGGTCTCTACAACATGACGAACGAGGAGACAACTACTGGCCTTTGGTGTAGGCTAGAGCCTTTACATGACGAAGAGTTTATCGAACAAGCTCTTCATGAAGTAGTTATACAGCCTTCAGATGAAGGAAGGTACGTCTATTCTACAACATCTCAATACTTTTAATAGAATTTTAAATGACTTGTTAGCTCTAAAGGTTAAGCTAGAAGAAGAAAAAGACAAATCTCTTCTGTTACTCTCTCTTCCATCAAATTATGACCACTTGGCAACCACCATCATGTATGATCAGGAGGCATTAGAGTTAGAAGACGTCAGGTAGATGCTCCAGAACAACGAGCTGATGAAGAAAACAGATTCTACAAAGGAGGCCTCAGATTTTTTGTCAAGGGCCAAAGGGGAAGATCAAAGAGTAGAGGACTCAAAAGAAATCAAGAGGCTTATAGCAATTTCTCTTGCTACTTTTGCAAAAAATCAGAGCACATCAAGAAAGATTGTATGAAATATAAGGAGATACTGAAGAGAAAAAGCGGCAAAGATTCTGATAGGGCTAGTACGAGTGGAAAGTCAGATCAAGCCAGATTGTCGAAGAAGCAGATGAGGATTTATGTGATGTCTTGACGGCTGAGTCAGGAAAAGATAAATACTCAGATGTTTGGCTACTTGACTCGGCGTGCACATACCACATGTGCCCAAAAAGGGAGTGGTTCAGTATTAACAAGCCTTATGATGGAGGCTCTATCCTGATGGGAAATAATGACGTGTGTAAGATTGTTGGCATCAGCAACATCCGTATGAGGATGTTTGATGGACAGGTTCGAACCCTCACGAACGTTCGACGCGTTCCAGATTTAAAGAAGAATCTTCTCTCGTTGGAGCTTTGAAAGCTCGAGGGTATAAATTTTCTAGAGCAAATGAAGGAATCAAAGTTATAAAGGCTCTATGATGATTCTCAAAGGAGAACGACCGCGACCTTGTACAAGTTAACAGGAAGTATTATTATTGATGATGGTTCAACAGCAACAAAGAAGGAGGATACCACAAGACTTTAGCACATGCGTCTTGGACACATGAGCGAGCGATGTTTTCAAGCCCTACACAAAAGGAGTGCTCTACCAGGTATCAAATATTGCAAACTTAATCTTTGTAAATTTTATATTATGTGTAGGCAACGTAGAGTAGCTTTCTCTACATCTCAGCACAAAACAAAGAGCTTGCTAGGGCTTTCGTCAATAGCATCCATTGGGGATGCTAGGTAGTATGTTACTTTCATAGATGATTTTTCAAGAAAATTTTGGGTATACTTCTTGAAGCAGAAATTAAAATTATTTTAGAAGTTTAAGGAGTAAAAAATTATAGCGAAAAATCAGACTGGGCGAAGGTGAAAATCTTGAAGTCCGATAATAGATGTGAGTATACCTCCAAAGAATTCAAAGACTACTTAGCAAGTAAGGGCATCAAATACCATCTAAGTATTTCAGGGCAATCAGAACAAAACAGAGTAGCAGAACGCATAAATCGAACACTTACAGAGCGTGCCCACGGTATTAGATTACATACAGACATGTCAGAAGGATTTTGTGCAGAGGCGATGAATCACGCGAGAATCTGATAAACATGTCACCATCAACAACTATTGAACTTGAGATCCCAGAGGAGATATGGCAAGGAGAGTCTATGGACTATTCAACCTTATGAATTTTCAGTTGCCCGGCGTATAGATTTATTGATAGTCAGAAAACGAACAAACTGGAGTCCAAATCTTAGAAGTGTATCTTCATCGAATTCACCAAAGGGGTCAAGAATTTCAGACTTTGTGATCCAAAAAAAAGGAGTGTCTTTACCAGTAAAGATGTGATCTTTGACGAAGAATCAATGTTGCAAGAGAAGTCAGAGACGGAGGATAAAGTAAAAGGTGGAGCTTCGGACCGATTGGAAGACACTCAGAAAAAAGAAATTGAGTTCTCAGAGAGAACTAAAAGGCATGAAGGGTCAGAGGAGGACTCCTCATATTCAAATGGAGACGAACATGAGGCTACTCAATAGCAACTTAGATCGTTGAGGCGGTCAGTCTAAGTTACGGTGTCACCAATAAGGTACGGCTGGAAAAATCATGTCTCTTTCGCATTAGTAACAGAAACAGGAGATTCTGACAATTACAGGGAAGCGATCGAGGCAGATGACTACGGTAAATGGATTACAGCTATGGAGCAAGAGATGGAGTCTTTGAATAGAAACCAAACATAAACATTAGTCGATCTTCCAAAGGATTCCAAGATAATAGGTTGCAGATGGGTCTTTCGTAAGAAGAACGAGCAGTACAAGGCAAGGTTAGTTGCCAAAGGATATGCTCAGAAGAAGGGTATTGACTACAGTGAGATTTTCTCTTATAATTAAGCATACATCTATCCGGATGCTATTAGCGATAGTTGTTCAGTTTGATTTAGAGTTAAAGCAAATGAATGTCAAGCAACGTTTCTACACGGTGAGTTGGAGGAGAAGATATATATGAAACAACCTGAAGGTTATATTCATGAAGGTAAAAAATAAGATGTGTCTTCTAAAGAAGTCCCTTTATGGACTTAAGCAGTCTCCCAAGCAGTGGTATAAACGGTTCAACTCTTTCATGATCAAGGTCAGATAAAACAGATATGAGTATGATAGTTGTGTCTATTTTAAGCAGAGTGATGATCTGACATATTTGTTGTTATATGTGGATGATATGATGATTGCTGCGAAATACAAGACACATATTCAGAAGCTTAAAACTCAGCTCAACAAGGAATTTGACACGAAGGATTTGGGAGAAGCCAAGAAGATCTTAAATATGGAGATCGCTCGAACCAGAGGCTCAGGCAGACTTTGACTATCCCAGGAGAACTATGTTCTCAAGGTGTTGGAGAGATTTAACATGGCAAAAGTAAGACCAGTCACTACTCCTTTGGCAGGTCTCTTCAAATTATCCTCCAAGCAGTATCCACAATCACCTGAAGAGGAGGAGATATTTCGAGTACTATATGCTAGTGTGGTGGGATCACTCATGTATGCTATAGTTTGCACTAGGCCTGACTTAGTCTATAGAGTTAGTACAGTAAGTCGGTTCATGTCAAATTCAGGAAAACAATATTGGAAAGCAGTGAAGTAGGTGCTACAATATCTGCGAAAGACTGCGAGACTAGGCTTGGTTTTTCAGATATTGAAAACGGGAAAGCCTAGGTTACTACAAGGCTATATTGATGAAGATTATGCGAGAGATCTTGATCAGCGAAAATCTACGACGGGCTATGTGCTCACAGTAGCTGAGTACGTCATTAGCTGGAAGGCAAAGTTGCAAGATACAGCTGCTTTTTTAACGACAGAAACGGAGTACATTGCTGCAGTTGAGTTGTCAAAGAAAGTTTTGTAGTTGAGAGGATTGGTTGAGACGTTTAGTATCATATAAGATTCAGTTCGGGTTCATTGCGACAGCCAGAGTGCGATCCATCTCGCTAAGGATCACAAGTATCACAAGCGGACAAAGCACATTGATGTGAGGTATCACAAGATACGTCAGTGAGTCGTGGATAATAAAGTGAACGATTTTGTAAAGATCAGCACGAAGAAGAATCCAACAGATATGATGTCGAAGACCGTCCTGATGGAGAAGTTCAGAACATCTCTTAACTTCATCAAGGTTCTCCAAAGGTAAAGTGGCGAACGGGCTCTTCGAAGAAAGCCATGTAAAGTCCCAGAAGGGGGAGAAAGAAAGGCGAATAAAACAGAGGCCAATTTCTACAGAGGGACTCAATGATTATGAATCAAGGTGGAGATTGTTAGTATTTGGAGTGTCTCGTATTCATTGGAGAAGAATTTAGATTCTGACAGTTTCTTAATATGGATTTGTTTCCTATTTGGTTTGGATACGGGTTTCCTATTTCTCTGAGGCGGTGTTGATTTGGTTATTGGAGTTTGTGTTGGATTAGGATCATCCTAGGTGCTTATATAAACCCCTTGGGGTGGCCTTTTGACGATGTGTCAAGAATTCAAGAGAATTTCAGATTTTCACCATTGAGAGTTATGAGAGAGATAGATACTTTCTTGTAACTCTTGCATTTTCTTCTGTTTTTAATAATGATTTCTCCCCTCCTCCCCGTGGATGCAGGCACATTGCCGAACCACGTTAAATTTGATGTTCTTTGGTTGTGTAATGTTTTATTTTTAATTGCTTACTAGTGATAGATCTTCTACACTTCCGCTGTCGAGTCTTCAACTTGGTGTTTCTCTGTTGTTTGATCGGTGATAAATCATCAACAGATTCCATTTACTTTGTGCAAAAGTATGGAATCTACCGATCAAATCCTTTAAGTTTCACCATATAACAGAATCACACGGATTCTCAAGTAAAACAGTTTCTTAAGTACCGTACATCTTTCAATTGGCTTTACTAGATTTCTTTATCCATGTCATATTCCATAATTTTGGTCTTTCAATTGTAATGTTTTAAGATAATGGTAATAAAGACCCAACCTATTCACATGAATCACACCCAAGTACTGGCAGACTTATTTAGCAATTTCCATGCGCATCTCGTTCTCCAGTCTGTTATTCGTTCCATGTAATGGCAGACTTTTTAGCAATCCTCCATACTTATAATAAGCAAGAAGATCCTTCCAGCTTGCTAAGTCCTTTCTATATCAAAATTAACAAATGATTTACATGATTAGTTACTCTTTTTCTCATTTGTAACCGCTACGTATAGATTCATAATTAATTTACCAAGTCTATCTTTGCGAAGAAATAATACTTTTTCTATGAAATCAATAATAATAAGGATTTGGAACTCTAAGAGGGTTCCAAGACATGCTGAAAACAAAGTCAAGAGGCTCGTTGCTTGGATGACATGTGTCCTCTTGACAATTTTTTTCCTTGCCATCCGTTTTACTTGTATGGTGTCTCTTTCATACTGGCTTTTTCCCCTTCTATTCTCATTCACTACTGCTATTCCATAGTTAACCTCAAAATTAGGATGTTTCTCATGGATCTAAAAAATTAAGAACTCCCCATATATAACCCAAAAAAATTGTATCATCAATATGCTAATGCACCACCACTGAAAGAAGATTTTATGTGAGTACATGTATGACAGTAATTTTATCGAAGAAAATCACAAAACTAAGAACTTTGCAGAAGATATATGTCTAACCTTTTGCATAGTAAAACATTGTAACTGATACAATAAGAACATTGAAGACAATCACAGTTATCCAAGTCATTGCAGCAACAAAATGTCGAATCATCAGTAGCCAGATCACAGACAAAAAGAGCGGCACTATTCCTCCACAAACAATCAACACGGGCCAGGCCTTCCCAATATCTGCTACATACCTCTGTTGATCATAAAAAGTACTACATGTAAATTTAATCAATAATATCAGGTCTAATTTATACAAATACAAGAATGTTATTTGTGTGCCAAAAAAATGTTTCTTCCTACCTAAGCTATGATTAAACTAAAGCCACTGAGATCCCCTGAAAATACCAAATTTTACTTCTACAGAATGGGCTTGTGTAGAATTTGCCATGAAAGTGGAACTTGGACAGTCGGTAAGGGACTTGTTTGTGAAAAAACCTAGGTTGTCACGGACTCACAGGTTCGGCGCTTGCCTCTCACCTTTCTTCTGGAAAGAAGGCTTGCCTTACAAATTGAGAGGAATTTTCTCACTATCCAGGGAAGAGAATGGAATTAGTAGTTACCACCTTATTTTCAAAAATAAAGAATTAAAAAAATGTCATGAAAGCCATAAAACATTCTTCTCCCTCTCTCCATCAATTCCATAGATGCAGCAAGGACGAGATGTCAGAGGCGGACCTACCACTAGGCAGGCGAGGCAACAACCAAGGGCCTCACCTAGTGGAGGGGCCTCAATTTACCCATATGATACCATTTATCTAGAAGAAAAATAGTGTATAAAACTAATCTCATTGTGTTGATGATATATCACCGATCAAACAACAGAGAAAACACCGAGTTGAAGACTCGGCAGCGGGTGAAAAAGCGTAGAAGATTTACCACTAGTAAGCAATTGAAACTAAAACACTACACAACCAAAGAACACCGATTTAACGTGATTCGGCAATATGCCTACATCCACGGGGAGGAGGGGAGAAATCTTTATTTAAAATAGAGAAGAAAATACAAGGGCTACAAGAAGATCTCTCTCACACAACTCTCAATGGTGAAATCTGAAATTCTCTTGAATTCTTGACACAACTTCAAAAGGTCACCCCCAAAGAGTTTATATAAACACCTAGAATGGTCCTAATCCAACAAAAACTCCAATAACCAAATCAGCACTGCCTCAGAGAACTAGGAAACTCGTATCCAAATCAAAACAAAAAATAGATCCGTATTAGAAAACTGCCAAAACCTGTATTCTTCTCCAATGAATATGAGGCACTCCAAATAGTAACAATTTCCACCTTGACTCATATTCATTGAGTCCCTCCGTAGAAATTGGCCCCTGCATCAGTCGCCTTCCTTTCTTCCCCTTTTGTGACTTTGCATGCTCCCTTCCAAGAGCCCGTTCGCCACTTTACCTTTAGAGAACCTTGATGAAGTTCAGAGATGCTCTGAACTTCTCCACCGGGATGGTCTCCGTCATCATATCTGCTGAATTCTTCTTCATCCTGATCTTACAAATTGATCACCTTATTATCCACAACCCATTGACGTATCTTGTGGTACCTCACATCAATTTGCTTCTTCCACTTGTGATACATGTGATCCATAGCGAGATGAATCGCACTCTGATTGTCGCAATAAACTCTAACTGAATCATGTATTATACTAAACGTTTCAACTAATTCTCTCAACACAAAAGCTTCCTTTGACGCCTCAACTGCAGCCATGTACTCCGCCATTGTCGTTGAAAGAGCAATTGTATCTTGCAACTCTGCCTTCCAACTAATGACGTACTCAGCTATTGTGAACACATAGCCCGTCGTAGATCTTCATTGATCAATATTTCTCGCATAATCTGTATCAACATAGCTTTATAGTACCCTAAGCTTCCCGTTTTCAATCTCTGAAACACCAAGCCTAGTATTGCAGTCCCTCGCAGATATCGTAGCACCCACTTCACCGCTTCCCAATATTGCTTTTCTGAATTTGACATAAACCGACTTACTGTACTAACTGCATAGGCTAGGTCGGGCCTAGTGCAGACCATAGCATACATGAGTAATCCCACCGCACTAGCATATGGTACTCGAGACATCTCCTCCTCTTCTGATGATTGTGGACACAGCTTGGAGGATAATTTGAAGTAACCTGTCAAAAGAGTGGTGACTAGTCTTGCTTCTGCCATATTGAATCTCTTCAACACCTTGAGAATATAGTTCTCCTGAGATAGACAAAGTCTGCCTGAGCCTCTGTCTCGAGAGATCTCCATACCTAAGATCTTCTTGGCTTCTCTCAAATCATTCATGTCAAATTTCTTCTTGAGCTGAGTTTTAAACTTCTGAACATGTGTCACAGCAATAAGCATATCATCCACATATAACAGCAAATATGTCGGATCATTACTCTGCTTAAAATAGACAATTATCATAACATCGGTTGTATTTGGCCTTGATCATAAAAGAGTCAAACCGTTTGTACCACTACTTGGGAGACTGTTTAAGTCCATAGAGAGACTTTTTAGAAGACACGCCTTGTTTTCTTTACTTTCCTGAATATAACCTTCAGGTTGTTTCATGTATTTCTTCTCCTCCAGCGCACCGTACAGAAACGTTATTTTAACATCCATCTGCTCCAACTCTAGATCAAACTGAACAACTATCGCCAATAACATTCGAATAGATGTATGCTTGATTACAGGAGAAAATATCTCATTATAATCAATACCCTCCTTCTGAGCATATCCCTTGGCGGCTAATCTTGTCTTGTACTGCTTATTGTTCTTCTTGCGAAAGATGCAACCTATTGCCTTAGAGTCTTTGAAAGATCGACTAATGTCCATGTTTAGTTTCTATCCAAAGACTCCATCTCTTGCTCCATGGCTATAATCCACTTGTTGTGGTCATCTGTCTTGAGCGCTTCCTTGTGACTGTCAGGATCTCTTGTTTCTATTACTAATGCGAAAGAGATATGATCATCTTCTCAACCATACCATGTTGGTGGCACCGCAACTCTAACTGACCACCTTAATGGTCTAGGTTGCTCTTGAGTAGCCTCATGTTCATCTTCATTGAATATGAGGCGTTCTCTTCTGACCCTTCAGGCCTTTTAGGGCTATCTGAGAACTCAACTTTCTTTTCCTGCGTGTTTGTCGAACTGTCTGAAGCTCCACCTTACGCTTTATCCTCCGTCTCTGACTTTTCTTGTAACATTGATTCTTCGTCAAAGATCACATCTCTGCTGGTAAAGGCGCTCCTTTTCTCGGGATCCTAAAGTCTGAAATCCTTGACTCTTTGGTGAACCCGATGAAGATACACTTCTTAGACTTGGACTCCAGTTTGTTCCTTTTCTAACTATCAACCAAATTATATGTCGGGCAACAGAAAATCTGTAAGGTTGAATATTCCACAGACTCTCCTCGTCATATCTCCTCTGGGATCTGAAGATCAATAGTTGTTGATGATGACATGTTTACCAGATAACTCATATGATTCAGCGCTTCTGTCTAAAATCTTTCTGACATGTCAGCCTGTAATCTGATACTGTGGGCACGCTCTGTAAGTGTCCGATTCATGCGCTCAACTACTCCGTTTTGTTCTGGTCGCCCTGAAAACTTAGCTAGTGTTTGATGTCTTTACTTACTAAGTAGTCTTTGAATTCTTTGGAGGTGTATTCGCCTCCATTATCGGACCTCAAGACTTTCACCTTCTGTCCTGTCTGATTTTCCATCATAATTTTTCGCTTCTTGAATTTCTGAAATATTTCTGATTTCTGCTTCAAGAAGTATACCCAAACTTATCCTTGAAAAATCATCTATGAAAATAACATAGTACCTAGCACCCCCAATGGATGCTACTGGCGAAGGCCCCCACACATCCGTGTGTATGAGATCTAGCAAGCCATTTGTCTTATGTTATGATGTAGAGAAAGTTACTCTACGTTGCCTACCCACAATGCAAAATTTACAAAAAATAAGTTTGCAATATTTGATACCTATAGAGCACTCTTTTGTGTAGGGCTTGAAGACCTCGCTCGCTTATGTGTTCAAGATGCATGTGTCAAAGTCTTGTAGTATCCTCCTTCTCTGTTGCTGCTGAAGCATCACCAACAATAATGCTTCAACTTGTATAAGTTTGTTGTCCGTTCTCCTTTGAGAATCGTCATAGAGCTTTTAGTAACTTTGATTCCTCTATCTACACCAGAAAATTTGTACTCTCGAGCTTCCAAAGCTCCCAACGAGAGAAGATTTTTCTTTAAATTCGGAACGTGTCGACCGTTCGTGAGGGTTCGAACATGTCCATCAAAATCCTCATACGGATGTTGTCGATGCCAACAGTCTTACACAAGGCACCGTTTCCATCAAGACAGAGCCTTCATCATAAGGCTTGTAAGTACTGAACCACTCCCTTTTTGTGCACATGTAGTATGTGCAACCCGGGTCAAGTAACCAAGCATCTAAGTATTTACTTTTTCCTGACTCAGCCGTCAAGACATCACATGATCTTCATCTGCTTCTTCGACAACCACGGCTTGATCTGACTTTCCACTAATATTAGCCCCATCAGAATCTTTGTCGCCTTTCCTCTTCAGCATCTCCTTATATTTCATATAATTTTTCTTGATGCGTCATGTTTTCTTGGAAAAGTAGCAAGAGAAACTGCTAGAGGCCTCCAGATCCCTTTTGAGTCCCCTACTCTTTGATCTTCCCTCTGACCCTTGACAAATAATCCTGAGGCCTCCTCCGTAGAATTTGTCTTCTTCATCAGCTCGTTATTCTGGAGCACCTGTCTGACATCTTCTAACTCTACGATCTCCTTACCATACATGATGGTGCTTGCCAAGTAATAATAACTTGATGAAAAAGAATAGAGCAACAGAAGAGCTTTGTCTTCTTCTAGCTTAACCTCTAGAGCTAATAAGTCACTTAAAATCCTATTAAAAGCACTGAGATGTAGAATAGGCGTACGTGTACCTTCCTTTATCTGAAGGCTGTATAACTGCTTCTTCATGAAGGCTTGTTCGACAAACTATTCGTCATGTAAAGGCTCTCCAGCCTACACCAAAAACCAGTAGTTGTCTCCTTGTTCATCACGTTGTAGAGGGCCTCATCTGATAGGCACAGTATGATTGTCGCCTTTGCGCGGAAGTCGATATCATTCCACTCATCATTTTCCATCTTCGATGGCTTCTTCTCAATACCAAGCAGGGCCTTGTGTGTGCCCTCCTTCACGAGCAACGATATTAGTCGCATCTTCCGCAACATGAAGATGGACTTCCCGTCGAATTTTTCCACCTCAAATTTGGTTGTCGTGGTCGTCTTGCAAGCCATCGCTCTGATACCAATTGTTGATAATCTATCACGATCAAACAATAAAGAAAATACCGAGTTAAAGACTCAGTAGCAGAAGTACAAGCGTACAAGATATACCACTAGAAAGCAATTGAAACTAAAATCACCACACAACCAAAAAATACAGATTTAGCGTGGTTCGGCAATATGCCTACGTCCATGGGGAAGGGAGAAATCTTTATTGAAAACAGAGAAGAAAAAACAAGAGTTACAAGAAAAACTTTCTCATAACTCTCAATGGTGAAAATCTGAAATTCTCTTGAATTCTTGACACACCTTCAAAAGGCCACCCCCAAGGAGTTTATATAAGCACCTAAGATGATCCTAGTCCAACACAAGTTCCAATAACCAAGTCAGCACTGCCTCAGAGAAATAGGAAACTCGTATCCAAATCAAAACAGAAAATATATATGTATTAGAAAACTGCCAGAACCTGAATTCTTCTCCAATAAATATGAGGCACTCCAAATACTAACACGTTGCTCCTCTAATTGCATGCCAATGTGGCACAGCGGTTTGGCCACTTGAACTTGGTGTTGAGGATCCCAGGTTTGATTCCCATTGAGTTGTATATTTATTTTCTTTTTTCGTTTTAAAGCATTTATGGGCACATCTGGGCCAGGTGAGAGCTTTTCATCTTCTCTTTTTAACTCTAAAACTTTGAAGAAAAAAAAGAAGAATTCACTTCTCGAAGATGAAAAGACAAAAAGTATAATCTCTGTTTATTTCATTCTACATCCCCCCCCCCAAAAAAAATTCTCTTAAACTCTTTGTTTCCCTTTGAATCAGACCCTCAAGGTGATATCGTCTGCAAGCCTCGGCTCGTGGCGTTCTGCAGGTCTCAATCCTCAAGGTGATTCTCAACTATTTTTATTTTGTTTTTGTTTTTCAATAATCCACAGTTTTGAAAGTTTCTGAATTACTTGGTTGTTCTTTCAATAACCCATTCCAAACCTGTTGCATTGTTCTTTGAACACTTGAAAGTTAAGCAAATAGACAAATTAAGATGTTTAACATCTCTAAATATTAATTTGTTGATTTCTTAAGGAATAGTTGTTGATTTCTTATGTCTCTATCTTACATGGTGTGATTACAGCGGGCTTCCGCTTATTGTGTCGGGCAGAGGATCTAAAGTTTCATTATTCTGTGAGGTTCTACAGTTCTCTAAGATTTTAACTTCTAATATATTTGTTAGCTCCTATCAAATATCCAAAGGTGTTAATTTTTTTATTTGCATAATGACTTATCAAAAATTTGAATCTGGATTTCAAAAGCGTCAAAAGCTATATGAGTTGATTCAGTCTCAAAAGAAAGCCATGGATAGGTTTATTAATAAAGACGAAAAAAATATACAATATAAATAAACTTTTACATAATATAATGAAGACATTTGGTACACCAAATTAAGCTACAACTAGAAGGTCCCTTTTCGAATTTTCACCTAGGGCCTCACAATGTCTTGGAACAGCCCTGCGATATGTCAATAACTTGGTTAATTTCTAATATGACTTGGCAAAGAACAACACCATACAGATTATAGAATTAACTATGGAAAAGAATAGATCAAATGAACATAATTCATTAGAAATTTAAAAATGATGAAAACTGACCTTCAACACAGCAGAGTGGGAATTGATTTCCTTGTGAATAGTTTTATCTATTAAAATATTCTCCTCAATGCTGACTCCGCCCATCTGTTGCCAATGTCGCATAGACGAGTTGGATGCACGTGCTATAAATTGGCAGCTCCAGAAGACTGAGAAAATGAAAATCGAAGAAAGAAGTTATAGGTTCCAGAGTAGAACTGAGATGAATATGTGAAGAAACTTTCATATGTTACACGTATTTTCATTTAATTCATCAGAGAAGAAACATAGCCCCTAACTTCATATCATGCAGAAATATAAAAGCATAGGCTTCCAAAAGTTCTAACAAAACCATGCAAGAAGCCTAAGCATCAGTTTCTACTTTCTACTTAGCTTATTGAGTTATGCATTCAATATGATGCCTAGTCATGAATAATTGAACTTGGACTTGCAACTCACACAATCTATCTTGAAATTTAAGGAAACTATCTTTCAACTTTTTTGAGAAACCTTTAGTCTTATGAAGAAACATAAAGAATATGATAATTAGTCGCTGCAGTTGGTAGGAATCATGGATACAAGTTATACTTACCATTTTCACTAGGAAATATAACTGGGTAACATGGGCCTTGAAGCTGAAGAGAGCTATTCCTCATCTCTGGTGTAAGAAACACATAGTAATCATAATCCCGATCGATCCAATCATCCACCGACATGTGGATATCTCCTTCTGGATAATCACAGACCCACTTTAGGCCATCTTCTGAAGGAGTGGGGCATTCCATCAAGCAGATGCTCCTAGCATCAGTCAACTTAAACTGGCTGCTCTTCTGTCCACTTTCATAGACCTGATTTGGATTCATCCAGTACTTAACCTCCAATTCATGTAGATCCGGGTCACCATGCCTATCACCACACACATTTCTTGTAGTCTAGCCATATGTCAGCCTAAATGAGATGATTGTCTTAGATTAGTTAAGCAATTGACAACCGTAAGAGACTGCAGGAGCTAGCATTCAACATACATCAAATTGTAAACAAATAGAAACATCAACTTTTAACTAAATTAGTCTAATGACAATGAACCATTCTCAAGGAAACAGGAGAATCTTCCTACAAATTGCCTCATAGTACTACTACCAGAACAAACAAACTAAATGAACTGACACAACAGATGCATGAAGACGAATACCAAACTGACTGGATTTATAAATGCAACCATCTACAACATTTTGAGAGTATATCTTCAACATATATGAACCTATTACTACCAGAACTTAACAAAATTCACTGTTTTAAGTGTTTCAGTCTTCAAGGTTACAACTTTGGACATCTACTGTAAGCTCCACCTCATATTAACAACCCCATCGACACAATACAAAATGAAAGCCCATTCTTGAGATTTCACATTACAGGAAGCTCACTATAGCTACAGTTTCCTAATAAAAACAAACGGCCAGTTCTAAGAAAAACAAAGCTCAAAAAGCAATTTTGAGAAAGACCCATTTGCTGAATCAAAGCCAATCCAAAGGTTCCACCCTCACCTCCCCCCTAAAGGAAACCCTTCTTTTTTCAGTTGGGAAACATTCACACCTCGAAAAATTACAAGAAATGGGGGAAAATCAGGAAAAAAAATAATACCAAGAGATTACCTCAGTGGGTTCCCTTGATTGAATCCAAAGCTCGAATTCACAATCATAGACACCCAAAAAGCAATGAAAATAACAAGAAACACCACATCCCTACACTTTCGATTGTGCCTTATGATCCCACTTCCCATTTGCCCATCCCCGTCGCTGCTTGGGTACCTCCCTATGATTGCCCCCAGTGGCCCCCCATATCCCTCCCCCCTCCAAGAACCAGAGAGAGAAAACGAGCGTTTTAGAGAGAGAAACAGAGGAGAAAGAGGCGATTTTTTTGGAGCAGCAGAAGAAGCCGAATAGAGAGTGACCAGAGAGAGTGAATGCTGAAAATAAAGCAGCCGCGTATTATGTTCCGCTGTTTCAGTTTTAAGTATTACAAGGCTGCCTCTTTAGCGGTGGAAGCGAGGAAGTGAGATGTCCATCCCCTTTCTCATTTCCCCTTTTTCGTTATTCATGTAAATACTGGAAAAAATAAGAAATTTTATTTTTCTTTTACGTCAAGATATAACAGTTAAAATCTCATTAGTAATAAGTTATAGGTCAAATAATTAATTTGTGTTCATATGAATCTCTCTTGAAGTCTAATTACATTTCTTTTTTTCATAATTAATATTTATTTTAATATTAATTTGTGGTCAACTTTTTCATTCTCATTTCCATATTGCGATCCAAACACAAGAAAAGACATTACGCATTTTCAATTACACTTCTTAACTACCATTCAAACACTGAAAAAAAAAACAAAAAATCTCATTTTCCAAAAAAAAAAAGTCTTACTTTCCACTTCCTCACTTCCACCCACTTCTGGGCATCGAATAAGCCCCTGAACAAACTCCAGTTCTTAACAAAGTCGGACATAAAATTTTGTCTGACTTGATTTGTTTGATCGATATGTTGTTCTAGCGATGAATTGTTATTGAGATTAAAGTGTCCGTTTAAAAAAAGATTAAAGACAAGTTTTTTTTTATTGAGGTAGGTGGGTTGGGCGGGTGTGGTTTCGAGTGAACCTCCAATATTTAAACTTAATTAACGAAAATCTCAATTATAAAATTTTTTTGCCTATCCTCATTTTTTTAGTGAATGATAGACTGTAAGCGGCGTAGGCATGAATATTGACACAATAACAATTGATTAAAACACGCACCGATTAGTACATTCTGCAAATTAATTAACGCATACGCCAATTCTTAAAAAATTTTCAAAATACCCCGGTCATCTCTTTCGTAGTACTCCCTAATCGAAACCAGCGTCTCCCCCCTGAAGTCTGAATTGTCACCTTCCTCTTGTTCGACAACTGTCATCGGAGAAACAACAGCCTAATTAATTAAACTCTGAAAATAAAACCTCAAAAAGAAAAAAAAAGAAAGGATTTTTGTGTTACAGGAAGACAAACCCTGCAAATGATGAGGTTGCCCTCCTTTTTCCTGCTCTTGCTATTATTCTTCTTGATTGGCTTCGCTTTCCTTCATCGATTGGACGAAGGAATCCACGACGCGTCGAACAAAGCACTAGCGATCGGGGACCGAGAGGTCGATCCCCAGCTTCTCCGCCGCCATGGACCGGACCTTGTATTCGATGGTCTCCTCCATGTTTGAGACCTTTAGGATCTCGAGAACCGCCTTCTCAATCGTCTGTTGTGTTTGTGGATCCATTTCCAGAGATTTTTTGCCTGTTTTAGGAATAAGAGGGGGAATATGAAACTCCAATGACCAGGCGGTGTCTCTTTTTAAGTTGCAGGTGAGGGGGAAAGGGGGCGAGAGAAGAAGGTGCAGGCGCGGCGGGGAACCGTCGGCGATCGCCGGGAAGGAGGAGGAAGAACGAGGGAGAAAGAGGAGCATTTTGGAATTTTCTCTTAAAAGTATATTGTCCAAAAAAAATAATAACACTTTCTGTAATTTTTTAATATGTGTTTTAATTAATTGTTATTGTGTCAATATTTGTACCTCAAACACGTGTTGAGCGTGGATTTTAATCACGAAATGCAAAAAAGATTAAATATCTTTATTTTAAATTTTAATCACGATCACAATTGAAAGCATTCTGCAACTGCAATTGTGACTTTATGAGAATTATGACTTCGACTTCAACTTCGAAGCGCTCAGCAACTGCGATTGCGATTTTGTGATAAGTAATGGGTGCACTCCTCATGATCGCAATCTTTATTATGATGATTGATATTCATAATAAGGACTGCGACCAGCAGTCCTTTTTATGAAGACTGCTACCATTGTCACAGTCCTTATTATGAGGATTGCTATCATAATCGCAATTCTTATTATGAGAACTGCTACTCATAATAATGACTGCGATCAGGGTCATAATATTCTTTATGAGGACGGCGAGCATCTTTTCTCTCAATGTGTTACTCTTTCTAAAACCTTAGGTATATAAAAATTAAGCATGAAATAACAACACGAAGAGGAGCACAAGCACGCAATAGTATTCCAATTTCTTTAGATGTTTGATCAATCTGTGTATTGATATTGCCATATAAAACAAAAGCAAATACTTTAGTTAATCTCAAAACAGAACACGGAACGTGTTTCCATTTCTTTCATCTTCTTCTTTTTAATGAAAAGACGTAATTTTTATTAGATAAAGTAATTATTATTCACAGTAATACAAAGCTCATCAGCTAATTGAAGAGACATATATTCGTACAATCAATTACTGTATAGATCGGACTCAGACATCAGTGGTCAATTTTGTGTGTTTCAGGTTAATGCTTTTTCTATCAAATTCTAGTTGCAGATGTGCGTGCAATTAGAGGATATACCGGCGTTCGTTGGCAATGTGCTTTACTACCATGGGGTGGGAAAGAAGAGCATTCTCGATACACTGCACAAAAACATTTGTATTACTACTAGCAACAACGTAACTTTTGCACACTCTGTCCACTGTCAATCTGAGTCCAAGTAGAATAGCTTCAGCATCAGCTATCAGGGGCTCAGTGGTGGTGACAGACTTATGCCGATTATTCATTTGGCTACTCGAACAGGTAAAACATTTCTGATAGAGCAATTATTGTTTTACCATTTGACAGATTTAAACATCTGAGTAAAATGGTCACAAGTTTTCATTTCTAAAATCTTTTTTGGCTCACCGCGTTTTTCGTCGCAGCCGTCACCGCGCCCCCGGCTGGGCCGTTGATTCCGAGGGGCCCCCAAATGGGACCCACCATCCTTAGCCGGTTGAATGGCTCAGATGGGGTGGTGATGGCTGTGACGAAAAACGGGATGAGCGAAATGGCATTATCACTTCTAATGAGTAATGATCCATGATTGACACCATATAATAACTGGTTCATGTCAATTATTAACCCAACTGGGTAACAAAGTTTAGTGTACTGAAACAAAACTGGCACAAAAGTACAAATAATTGGGCAAATTAACAAGTGATCAGGTGACAAAATTAAAGAAGCAAAGTAAAAGGGGAAAAATCAGATCCTAAGCATTTTTCAAAAGCTTGTTAGTGGATGGACAACCAATTATTATATGAGAGCTGTGAATTGATAGATGGTTGTCTGTTTATGTTGTTTAATCATCTTCGAAAGCAACATCCACTGTTTGTCTGAAAAAGCCAAGCTAGTCAAAAAAGCATAGGGCACACATCTATAAATCAAGAAATTGTTGTAAAAACTTCGAGAAATAACACCAAGACAGAGAATTCTAGAGACAGAGTAGAAATAGGAATTCTTATTGATTTCTGAATTTTGTGTGTACATTGAAATGAATCAGGAAGGTCCTATTTATAGGAAAACCTTAGGGGCACTATGCAGTCGCTTGCGTCATCGCTTACATCAGCGCATAGTAAACTTATTAATGGTGCACAGTAAAAGTAGGCAGCCACACGTTTTTCATAACACTCCCCCTTGGCTGCCAACCTTGCATGATGTCTCATTAAAAACCTTGCTAGGAAAACCCAGTGGGACAAAACCATAGCGAAGGGAAAAAGAGTACATCATCTTTGTATACGTGTTTTATGCTGCCTCGTTAAAAACCTTACCAGGAAAACCCTGTGGGACAAAACCATAGTAAGGGAAAAAGAGTGCAGCCACGTAAGCTCCCCCTCAAGTTGACATGAGTAGTTCTTCTTCATAAATCTCGCTTATGACGCATCCCAATATCATGAATAAGCTTTCTGAAAGTTGTAGGGGGAAGTGCCTTTGTAAAGAGATCTGCCACATTATCACTTGATCGGATATACTGAATAGTAATTTGCTTATCCTTTTCAAGCTCTTGGCTGAATGAGAAGAACTTCGGGGGTATATGCTTGGTACGGTCGCTTTTGATGAATCCTTCCTTCATTTGAGCGACGCATGCAGCATTGTCTTCAAATAGTACTGTTGGATCTCTGTTGACTGGTAATCCACAAGTTTCTTGGATGTGTTGAGTTACAGACCTTAGCCATACACATTCTCGGCTTGCTTCATGGAGTGCTATGACTTCAGCATGATTAGAAGAAGTGGCAATAAGTGTCTGCTTTTGTGAACGCCAAGAGATCGCTGCACCTCCACATGTGAATACATATCCTGTTTGAGACTTGGCTTTATGTGGATCTGACAAATAACCTGCATCTGCATAACCAGTTATTTCTTGTTTTGATCCTCTGGAATAAAACAAACCAAAGTTAGTTGTTCCTCGAAGATAACGAAATACATGTTTAATACCATTCCAATGTCTCCGTGTAGGAGATGAGCTAAATCTTGCTAATAAATTAGTAGCAAATGCTATATCTGGTCGGGTACAATTAGCTAGATACATAAGAGCTCCAATTGCACTTAGGTATGGTACTTCAGGACCAAGAACCTCTTCATTATCTTCGCGAGGGCGAAATGGATCTTTTTCCACATTCAATGATCTAACAACCATTTGAGTGCTCAAAGGGTTTGCTTTATCCATGTTAAAGCGTTTTAAGACCTTTCAGTATAATTTGATTGATGCAAAAATATTCCACTTTGAAAGTGCTCAATCTGTAAACCAATACAATATTTGGTTTTTCCAAGGTCTTTCATTTCAAATTCATTCTTTAAATATATCATTGCTTCTAGGATCTCTTTGTGAGTCCCAATAATATTTAAATCATCAACATATACAGCAATGATAATGAATCCGGATGTTGTTTTCTTTATAAAAACACATGGGCATATAGGATTATTTACATATCCTTCTTTTAATAAATACTCGCTTAAGCGATTGTACCACATGCGCCCTGATTGTTTTAACCCATATAATGATCTTTGCAATTTGATCGAATATAATTCTCTGGGTTTTGAACTTAATGCTTCAGGCATTTTAAATCCTTCAGGGATTTTCATATAAATATCGCTATCAAGCGATCCATATAAATAAGCTGTAACAACATCCATAAGACGCATTTCTAAATTTTTAGAAACTGCTAGGCTGATTAAATATCTAAACGTAATTGCATCCATTACTGGAGAATACGTTTCTTCATAATCAATTCCAGGTCTTTGCGAAAAACCTTGAGCAACAAGTCGAGCTTTATACCTCACAATCTCGTTTTTCTCGTTGCGTTTTCGTACAAAGACCCATTTGTATCCTACTGGCCTCACGGCTTCTGGCGTGAGGATAATAGGCCCAAATACTTTGCGCTTATTAAGCGAACTCAATTCAGCCTGTATAGCGTCTTTCCACTTTGTCCAATCAGGTCTATTTTGACATTCAGTGACGGATCTTGGTTCAGGATCCTCACTTCCGTTAACAATATCACATGCTACGGAATAGGAAAATATTTCATCTATATTTTTCATCTTATTTCGATTCCATAATCCTCCTGTATTGACATAATCAATAGAGATCTCATAATTTTCTATATCTTCAGGATTTTTCATCTCTTGATTTGTCTTATTTTGTGTTTCTTCTGAAACACATTCTTGCTTATTTTGTGTTTCTTCTGGAACACATTCTTGCACATTGGGGTCATCGTGCTTATCTGCTCCTTTTCTTTTTCGAGGATTTTTATCTTTGGAACCGATTGGTCTACCACGCTTCAGGCGTGTCTTAGACTCATGAGTGACTTCATTCTCGGGTTGTCCTTTGGGATTTCAATCCGAGCAGGAGCATTTACAGCTGGTATATATGATTTAGTCACTCTTTTTGTATCAGTGAACGCATCTGGCAATTGATTTGCTATTTCTTGTAAGTGGATAATCTTTTGCACTTCTGTCTCACATTGTCTTGTGTGAGGATCAAGATGCAATAAGGATGGTTCACTCCATGTAATCTCCTTCTCCAGCTGTTTCTTTTCTCCCCCTAATGCTGGGAAAATTGCCTCATTGAAGTGGCAATCGGCAAACCGAGCCGTAAAAACATCGCCGGTTTTAGGCTCAAGATATCTTATAATAGAAGGAGATTCATAGCCGACATATATTCCCAGTCTCCTTTGAGGACCCAACTTTGTACGTTGTGGTGGAGAAATTGGTACATATACCGCACAACCAAAAATTCTAAGATGGGAAATATTTGGTTCTTGACCAAATGCTAATTGTAGAGGGGAGTATTTATGATATGCACTTGGTCTGATGCGAATTAATGCTGCAGCATGTAAAACTGCATGACCCCATACAGAAATAGGAAGCTTTGTTCTCATTATTAATGGTCTAGCAATAAGTTGGAGGCGCTTAATCAGCGACTCAGCCAAACCATTTTGTGTATGTACATGGGCAACAGGATGTTCAACAACTATTCCAATAGACATACAATAATCATTAAACGCCTGAGACGTAAACTCACCAGCATTGTCAAGTCTAACTCTCTTGATTGTATAATCAGGAAATTGTGCCCTTAATCTAATTATCTGAGCAAGAAATCTCGCAAATGCCACATTGCGAGTTGACAATAAACAAACGTGTGACCATCTACTAGAGGCATCTATCAATACCATAAAATATCTAAATGGTCCACACAATGGGTGTATAGGCCCACAGATATCACCTTGGATACGTTCAAGAAATGTAGGTGATTCTGTTTTTATTTTAGCTGGTGACGGTCTCATAATTAATTTTCCTAGAGAACAAGCTTCACATGGAATCTTACTAACTTGAAGGATCTTCTGGCCCTTTAAAGTATGTCCATGTGAATTCTCAATAATTCTTCGCATCATCATTGAACCAGGATGACCTAAACGATCATGCCACAGAGTTACTGTCTCTGTATCTTCTTTAACTACCATATGTGATTCTATCACATTTATATATGTATAATGCAATCCTGAGGAAAGCTTTGGTAGTTTTTCTAATATGTACTTCTTACCTGATATATAAGTAGTAAGATACATATACTTCATATTTTCTTCAGTTGCAGACTGAGTATCATATCCATGAAGATATATATCATTAAAACTCAACAAATTTCTTTTGGATTTTGGAGAAAACAAAGCATCTTTTATGAAAAACTTTGTTCCATTTGGCAATATAAAGCTGGCTTTACCAGTCCCTTCAATCAAGTCTACAGGACCTGATATTGTATTGATAATTGCCTTTGTTGGTTTTAATTCAGAGAAGTACCTTTTATGTTTGAGAATAGTATGTGTTGTACCGCTATCCGGTATGCAAATCTCTCCAGTTTTGGTCTTGACTTCATCATTAGAATAATCCATATCAAGCTTCATGCAAAAATAAATAATTTGGTAAGAATAAAATTTGAAACATATTATTATAAAGGAAATATTTCATTCAAAGATAAATTTAAAAATTACAAATAACAAAATATGATAATACATAACCATATTTCTAATTATCACCAGTATCATGATTGATTAGAAGATCAACAAAATCATCAGTAAAATCCGAAGCATCAAGATGAGTTGAATCATCCATAGGATCATCATATTCAGTGAAATTCACTTCTTTCTCTTTTCCTTTCAAGGATGTTTTGTAGAGCTTGCAAAGGTGCTCCGGTGTTCGGCACACTCTAGCCCAGTGTCCTTTGGAGCCACATTTGTAACAGGAATCTTCAGGATTCCGAAGAGAACTTTCACGAACATCTTTTCCTTTTTCATGTCTTTCCACATGATGCTTCTTGTGAATCGCGTTATTCTGTGAAGGGTTGTAAAAACCACTTCGACCGCGTCCACGGCCACGACCACGACCACGTCCACGGCCGCGTCCATAATTATATCCTCGTCCATAATTTTTAGAAAATGCAGCATTTGCTTCTGGAAATGCTGCTGAACCAGTAGGACGGGACTGATGATTTTTTATCAAAAGTTCATTATTTTTCTCTGCCACAAGAAGAGATGAAATTAGTTCAGAATATTTCTTAAAACCACGCAACCTATATTGTTGTTGCAGTGTTATGTTGGATACATGAAATGTGGAGTAAGTCTTCTCCAACATTTCTTCATCTGTGATATCTACCCCACAGAATTTCAACTGGGATACTATTCTGAACATTGCAGAGTTGTAGTCGCTAACTTTCTTAAAATCTTGGAAGCGCAAAGCATTCCATTCATCACGAGTGGCAGGGAGTACAACTTCCTTTTGATGATCAAACCTTTATTTGAGGTTTTTGTAGGCTGTCTAAAAATGACTAACAGGCAAGCCACCAAGAAGCAGTCTCAAAGACGCAAAGGATTGAAGCCCGCGTCTCAACTTCAAGACGCGTCAGCCTGAAGCCCGCGTCTCAGCATCAAGGCGCGTTTAGTCTGAAATCCGCGTCTCAGTTGCAACCGCCCAGATCGTGGGGAGTCAGTTACCGCGCGTATCGCGGGTAACGGCCCTCATTCAGGCGCATTTTTAGGGGGGGCACGATCACCCCCTAAGACCCCTATAAATAGCCCTGTTGGCTATGAAGGAAGGGTCGAAGAATTGGATTCAGTGGGAGAAGAAGGTCGAGTGATCAATTAAGGTCGGCATTTTTGAATCCAGAGGGTCAGAAGATCAAGGCATCAAGAGAGAGAAGCCCGACGTCGACGACCGAGAGAGAAGAGATTCTTCAACAGGCTTACTGAGTACTAGCCTATCTTCGCCTACCTCCTCTTTGAGAGTTTGGTAGCCGGAGCTGAGTTACTCCCCTACCGGCCGAAGAGAAGATCCCCGACGGTCCAGGACGGTCATCTGGTCAACGGAGAACAAGATTCACTCTCCATCGCCACACGAAGAACCCAGATTTAAACAAAGGGAAGATCCAAGCATCCTCCCTCCCTTGTAGTCGGAATATTGTTTTGTTGTAATCTTTCAACTGATTCAAGGAAATTTTACGGCAAAATCTCTTTCCGTACCGAACAAGAGATGGCGACTCCGCTGGGGACTACATTCGTGACCGATGAACACATCGTGGTGCAGGATGACGTTCTCCGTAAGGGGAAGATGGTCGAATCACTCGTCGTTGAGTTCGACCAGGCGAAGTATGAAGAGTTTCTCTCTTCTGGCTCCAAGAGCCCCAAGACCCGCGTCTGCCGCAGGGTCTCAACGACGCAGCCTCCCGAAGCCCAATCTGTGGCTCAACCAGGCGCTGCTGTCACCCTCTGTGCCGCGCCCAGTTCACGCGTCAACGCCTCCTCGAAGGCCCGCGTAACATCCAACGCCTCTGCTGCGATCAACCGCGACGCGCAGAACCCACGCGCCAACGCCTCTCTGAAGGCCCGCGTGGTCCACGGCACAACTGTTGCTGCGATCGACCGCGTCTCACACAACGCCCGCGTCTCACGTGACGCCCGCGTCTTGCAGAACGCCCGCGTCTCGCAGAAACCCCGCGTCAACGTCTCCCAAGAGACCCGCGTGGTGAACAGCCCTGGTTCTTCAAACCAGGAAGTTGTTGGCTTCTCTCCTCCTCCACGACGCAATCGAAATGCCGAGCGTCGACAAAGACGACGCGCGCGTCAACACTCGGTTGGAACCGATGGTTCTCTGACTGGGGTTAGACGCGGCGTTCAATATGATGCCTTGCACGCACCTCGACCAGTGCGAGAAATCCGTGTTTGGCGACCCAAACGCGAGACCCCTCAAGTTGAGTCTGCTGGAGACCAACTTACCAAACGCCGAAGCGAAGTTTCTGCGTCTCATCAAACGCAGGACGCATGCGTTCCCAGGCGTGGGGCCCAGCAGCCGATTATCTTCCAAGTCCCTCTGCTTCAACGCAGCGGACAACAGTGCGAGGACCGCGTCTCGTCTCAACAGAGACACCAGACGCGCGTGACGCCCCAAGTGTCTCTGCCCCAACGCAGTGGACAACAGTGCGACGACCGCGTCTCGTCTCAACAGAGACGCCAGACGCGCGTAACGTCCCAAGTCTCTCTGCTCCAACGCAGCAGACTGCAACGCGAGGACCGCGTCTCGTCTCAACAGAGACGCCAGACGCGCGTAACGCAACAGTGTGATCTCCGCGTTTCTGAGACTTGCGTCCAGACAGCGCAACACACGACTGCCCCCCGTCTTCGACGCTGTGAGGCTAGTCTATTTAATCCCCCTCCCACGGATTTGAGGGATTATTTGACAAGGAAAAGAAGTGCCAATCAGGCCACTTCTTCTTGCTGCTGTCAACAACTCATCCAGATGCTCTCTGAATGCCATTGCGAATCAGGCGTTCACCAGCCGTCTTTGATTAGACAGCTGACCCTGATTCCCCCGTCAGCTAAAAGAAGACGCTCCCACCGAAGGAGAACCTTCCCTGACGTTGAGTACCCGGAGCTCACTGCATATATGACAAGCAGAAGCAGGGGAAAACAACCTATGGTCAATTCAGAGGGGTCAGACTCTGAGCCAGAAGGGGTGTATCGACACACCCGTACCCGGACTGGAGCCATCACCCCAATTGACTACAATGCCCTATCCCGCGGCATTAGGGGAGATGATTCTCACTCAGTTGTGATAGAATCATGGGCTTCGAATTCTTCCGGTGGAAAGGAGGTTTCCGCCTACATGGCAGATGCTCCTGAGGACACAGCAAATGCTCCCGAGGAGACAACTAAGTACTTGGCCCAGATGCAGAAGCACCAAATGGAAGTACTCTCCTCTCAGCAGAGAACCATTGACGACCTCAAGCATATGCTTGAGAAATTGCTTGACGAGAGGGCAAGATCTCCTCCCAGAAGGCCAAGAGCTAGAAGGGGAAGAGGAGGAAGTCCACCCTCTGATCCTTCCGATGGGACACGACGATCCACTCCTTCGAATGTGTCCAGACCTTCAGCACATGCAGGAAGCGACCCAGATTCGGAGAAGGCTCAAAATCAAAGAATGAGCCTATTGGAGCAACGACTCAATGCCCTTGCTAGTCGTAAAGATCTCCAAGAAGCTGGAGTGGTCCGGCCGTATCCGGCCGAGTGGGACTTAGTCCCGTACCCTCCTAGATTCAAGGCTCCAACTCTCCAAGCATTCGACGGAAAGGGGTCGCCCAACCAGCATATCTACTACTTCAAATCCCAAACTGGGAATGTGGTAGATAACGATGCCATCCTGGCACGTCTATTCATTGGCACCCTGAAAGGGTTAGCCTTTGAATGGTTTATGAAACTCCCTGAAGGTTCAATCAAGAACTGGGGCGACCTGGAGAAGCTGTTCCTAACACGCTTCTTCGAGGATGATTCGGAGGTTACCATGCCTACCCTTTTAGCTACCAAGCAACGA
The DNA here is from genome assembly GCA_038442645.1 of Agave tequilana. Taxonomy (NCBI): domain Eukaryota; kingdom Viridiplantae; phylum Streptophyta; class Magnoliopsida; order Asparagales; family Asparagaceae; genus Agave; species Agave tequilana. The sequence goes on along the minus strand of JAVJIF010015070.1, from coordinate 77,364 downwards.
AAGGGAGAGTCCGTTAAGTCTTTCGTAGAAAGATTTCGGAACACGGCACTCCGATGTCCGAGCGGCATGACCCAGGCCACCCTGGTGGAAACATGTCGCCACAATCTCCAAACTTCACTCCTTGCTCAAATAGGAGTAGCAGAAAGCCGCACCTGGAAACAGTTAGTCCAGCAAGGTGAACAGGCTGAAGAGATTGTCGCCCGCGTCAGAGCGGAAGAAGGCAGGCCCAGGCCAGAAAGGTCGACAAGGCGTGCGCCAGACACATCCCTCCAAACCAAACGGAAGGATAACTTGGCAACGGAGACCAAATCTCCCGTCAAGCCTCAACCAGGCAGAGCAGGTGGCTCTTCCAGCCAACCCCGCGCCAACAAATAATATTCCTTCAAGGAGGAACATGTCGACTCGCTCTTCAAATTACTCAACAAGAGCAATCGACTGAAGCTCCCTGAAATCAGGCGCCCAGAAGAAGTCGGCAAGACCGACAACCCCAACTACTGCCTGTACCATAGGATGCTCGGGCACCCTACCAAGAGCTGCTACATCTTCAAGGACGTCCTTCAAGCCCTAATTGACGCGGAGGTATTAAAACTCCGACCGGAGCAGAAACAGAGGGCGGCCAACATGACGTCGGCACTCCACTTCGGGACACGACCCCCGATGCCCGTGGGAGTGATATCTGTCCCGAAAGGAGAATTGAGAGTGGTCAATACAGACCCTCATCAGCAGCAGGAGAAAGGCTTGGTACCCGTCCCTACACCTCAAGGGGAAATCATGTGGATCCACCCTGACCTCGTTGACGAGCAGCAATGGACGACTGTGACCAACAGGAAGTCCAAAGGCAAAGGAAAGGCTTCATCTTGCCACGTGATCTGCGCTTCTTCCCGGGAAGCAGACGCTGATGTTCCTTCGCTGACCGACTCAGAAGAGGAGACAATGGTCCTGGCGGCAGAGCCCAACCAACCGACATCAGGCACCCGCTCAGGGCAGGCGTACTTGAAGCAGTACGGCGAAAAGGCGGTGGTCCCTCCTCAACCAGCTATAGAGCCAGCTCAGCCCTCCACAAAACCACCCGTGGAGAAACAGAAAGAAACTCGGTTTTCTCGGGTTCTTTCAAGAAGTGCAGCGGAAGGATCTTCGACACCTTCGACACCTTACCGCTTCGATGTGCTGGCTCAGTTAGCCAACATCCCGGCACGCATTACCTTGTATGAGCTCCTGAGGCTATCTAAGTCAACCAGAGAGGCTCTACAAGAAGCCCTGACGAACGCTGAGGTCTTTCTGACCCACGTACCGAGAGAGAAAGATGTAGAGGATTGCCTCCACACCTCTCCAAATGTTCCCTGCATTTCCTTCACAGCAGACGACATGCAGGTTAAAGGAAAGCATGACCGACCCTTATACTTCACGGGGTATATTGGGTCATCCGAGGTGAACCGCATCCAGGTAGACCCAGGGTCCGCACTTAGCATCATACCTCGCCGAGTCATGCAATTTCTTGGCATTCCCGCCCATCGTCTGAGCCCAACCCAGACGACTATTTATGGGTTTAATGCCAACAGCTCCCGCCCGATGGGGAAGATCAAGCTCAAATGCCGGATCGGGAGCCTCAAATCGGAAGTGACGTGTTATGTCATTGACGCTGACACTTCCTACAACCTGTTGCTGGGACGACCATGGATCCACCAAAACTCCATCGTTCCCTCCACTCTCCATCAAGTCATGAAATACATTGACGAGAGCGGACAGGTTCGAACGTTGATCGCCGAAAGGCATCCGTTCAAAGGGGTCGAGAACTATTTCACGGATTCCCTCTTATATGAGGAGAATAATGGAACCCCGCAACCAGAGGAGCCAGACTCTGGTAATGAAGCTGACACCGAGCCCGAAGAAGAAGAGTGCCTGTGGGAGTTAGAACCACTTGTAAAGAGCACTAATAAGCTCGATGTTGATACCACCGACGATGCAGGCGGTTGGTATATTAATGAAGACTTAGATTTCGCGTATTTTCCTGTGTATGAATCTGAGTCAATACCGTCGGATACTAGTACCGACATGGGCGAGGATGTATGGTCGGCAATGAATGCTCTGACATCATTGCATGTACCTATAAAATCATCCTTTGGGACGTACCATGATGATGGTGACGCGCAAGGATCTTCATTTATGGTTCCAGCCAGACAAAAGGGCCAGAGACCTATCCTCTTTGGACGAATCATGTCTGAACCAACGCCCCATGAAGAATCAGAAGGCGAGGATGAATCCCCCCAGTTCAATCATTATGAACCGAGAACGCTCAAGATGATGAAGCGTATGGGGTACGATCTAATCAACAGGCCCGGGTTAAACTTCGGCAAAGGAAGGAGATCATTGCTTCGATCTTTTGTACCAAAAGGGAAAACACCTGACTATTATCATCAGACCCGCCGGGGTTGGGCTATGTATCAACTCCAGTGCCGTCAGCCTCTGATTCTGAGGAACCATCAGGCCATGATCACTCTTCAGACACGTCATCGTGGGAATCAGATGTCAGTATTGGCAACATCTTCAAAGGGCTTTCTGTAAACATGGTTTCAACAAGCCATCTGGAAGACGAAGACGAAGAAATGATCCAGTCAGATACAGACCCCTGGATCAAACATCTGAATGCTCTCTGGGATATCCGCTTTGAACAGCGTGAGCCACCCACAGAAGACAAGGTTGTTCAGATCAACCTAGGAGATGAAGCCAACCCCAAGCCCATCTTCATAAGTGACGGCCTGTCACCATCAGAGAAGAATGATCTAATATCTCTTATACAAGAGTATATAGACGTCTTTGCCTGGAATTACGAGGACATGCCTGGACTTGATCCTCAAGTGGCTATGCACCGCCTCAACATCAGTCCGGACGTAAAACCCGTCAAGCAACAGCAGCGACGGTTTCGTCCCGAAATAATGGAGGCCATTCAATCAGAAGTCAAGAAGCTTATTGACTCCGGCTTCATCAGGGAGGAACAACATCCCGACTGGGTAGCTAACATCGTCCCCGTTGCTAAGAAGAACGGGAAGATCCGGATCTGCATCGACTTCCGCGATCTAAACGAGGCCTGCCCCAAAGACGAATTCCCATTGCCAATCACAGATGTCATGATTGACAATACCTGCGGATTCGAGCGAATGTCCTTCATGGACGGATTCTCAGGATACAATCAAATCAAGATGTACCCTGACGATGAAAAGCATACCTCCTTCAGGACACCTCTAGGAGTATACTGCTACACCGTCATGCCCTTCGGTCTAAAGAATGCAGGGGCAACATACCAAAGGGCCATGAATACCATTTTCCATCAGCAGATACGCAAAACGGTGGAATGTTATGTCGACGACATCGCGGTGAAAAGTCGCATTAAAGGAGATCACATAGCTGATCTGAAGATGGTCTTCGACATCATGCGGGCTCATCAATTGAAGATGAACCCCACCAAGTCCTTCCTGGGGGTAGCCAGCGGCAAGTTCCTAGGGTTTGTTGTAACTTCCACAGGAATCCATTTGGATCCGGAGAAAGTCCGTGCTATCCAAGAGATGCAACCCCCCAGAAGCCTCAAGGAGCTCAGAGGATTGCAAGGACGATTGGCGTACATCCGCAGATTCATTTCAAATCTCTCTGGGAGATGCCAACCCTTCGCTAAGCTGATGAAGAAGGGAGTCTCGTTCATATGGGACGACGCTTGCCAGCAAGCATTCGAGGAGATCAAACGATACCTCACCCAACCACCAGTACTTGCAGCTCCGGTATCCGGAAAACCCTTCCTGGTGTACGTCCGATCGATGGATCATTCTTTGGGAGCTCTACTAGCTCAGAATGATGACCAAGGACGAGAACAAGCAATCTACTACCTCAGTAGAACGATGATCGGGGCCGAACATCGATACAACCCGATCGAGAAGGAGTGTTTGGCCTTGGTGTTCGCTATTCAGAAAATGCGACATTATCTGGTAGGCCAAACTATAAATGTCATATCAAAAGTCAACCCCTGAGGTTGCTTATGACAAAGCCTTCATCATTGAATGGCCGGCTGGCAAAATGGGCTATATTGCTCTCTCAATATGAGATGCACTTCCTGCCACAGAAGGCCATTAAAGGACAAGCGGTGGCGGACTTCTTAGCCGAACACCCAGATCCGAGGGCAGCCAAACTTTATGAGGATCTCCCAGATGAGGTCGCTGAAGTATGCCTGAATCAGGCAACATTCGAAGGACAAGTATGGCAACTTTTCTTCGATGGTGCATCAAGGGCAAGCCCAAAGGGACACACAGTAGCGGGGGTAGGAGTAGTACTCGTCTCCCCACAAAACTACGTGATCCCCCGGGCTATCTCGTTAACCGAACCCTGTTCCAACAATGTGGCGGAGTACAACGCTCTCCTGATTGGGATGCAATTCGCCGATGAGATTGGCGTTAAAAATCTCGAGGCGTACGGTGACTCCAAACTCATCGTCAGCCAAGTTCGCGGAGAGTATGAGGTCAGACATGAAGATCTAGTACCCTACTACGACGCGACAATCCACATGGCGGAAAAGTTTTCAAACTTCTACATCGACCATGTGCCGCGAAGCCAAAATGCGCATGCAGATGCCCTCGCATCTCTCGCAGCTTCCCTAGCTCTCCCAGCAGGAGCAATGGAGAAAGTATTCGTCTATAGCCACGACCTATACTGTCCAAAAATTTCCCCCGGAGACTACCCAGGGTCAACAAGAGATCGTCGCGGTAAAGAAACACTTGAAGTGTCAACCGCTCCAGAGCTTAAAGACTGGCGATTTCCCTATATTGATTATGTCTTATACGACATCCTGCCTGAAGACACCAAAGAGGCGGCCGCCATTCGGAGGAAAGCCCCCAAATTTTACTATAATGCGATCACGCGAACACTGTACCGTCGATCGCATGACGGGATCCTGCTCCGGTGCCTCTCATCAAAAGAAGCCCGTGAAGTGTTGAAAGAAGCCCATGATGGTATTTGTGGAGCTCATCAACCTGGCCCGAAGCTGGCAAACCGACTCCAAAGATTGGGTTACTATTGGCCCAAGATGATTGTCGACGCCATCTCCCTCGCTAAGAGATGTCACGCCTGTCAAATACATGGCGATTTCATCCATCAAGCACCAGGGTATCTCCACTCTACGACCTCTACTTGGCCGTTCGAAATGTGGGGGATGGACGTGGTTGGCCCCATCAGCCCACCATCGTCGAAAGGACATCGGTTCATTCTAGCAATAACCGATTACTTCTCCAAGTGGGCCGAAGCTGTTCCTCTAAAAGAGGTAAAATCGTCTAACGTGATCAAGTTCGTGAAACATCACGTTATCTATCGCTTCGGTGTGCCTCGGCGGATCATCCATGACAATGGACCCCAGTTCATCAGCCAGGCTTTCCAGAGATTCTGTGCTAAGTTCAGAATCCAGAGTGTGTCATCAACGGCATATTATCCCCCACTGTACGGCCCTGACCGCCGAGTACAGTCCTACACGCTTCAACAAATCCCCGAGCTCGGTAAGGACAAAGCCAACCATCCTGCCCCACCAGTAATTCGCTGGGGAATGGATCCACCCATATGCACGGAACGCAACTGGGTAGTCACCCTCCGCTGCCATGAACATGTTGAGGAAGGTGGAGCCAATGTGCGGTATCTCTCCAGACGGGATCTCCCTCTTGCGCGATCCAGGGAAAAGGCCGATAACCGACCCGTCATGGCCGTCATGACGGTGCACTTGGTGGTGGGAGCCCAGATCGCCAAGAGTAACCTCAGGAGCATATCGAGCGAGGTCAAACTCCATCTTCCGCGGGACGGACATATGCTGGTAATAGAACATAGGGTACATCCTATCCATGGCCGGGAGAAAGAACCTTCTGCCCCCTATTTGACGGAGCCATGTGTAAGTCCCTTCGTGCACGCGATGGCCGCCATCGTGGATATGATCCCCGAAGAAGAAGGCAGGGCTTCTCCAGCTGGATGCCGTCATCCGTGACGAATGCTGCATCGGTCATCAGCACTCGAAGAGTCCTCATCTCGACATTCGAGAGCTTCTTCTCACGAGCCGGCGACTGGTCGGCAGTCACAGGGGCAGTCCTTTGCAGCACAAAGGTCAGGTTCCGGTCAGCTCCACCTACATGCCCAAAATGGTGTATCTTGGGGAGTGAAGTAGCAGGTTGCGGCGCTGCAAAAAGATAAAGACACTTAAGTCAGATGCTTTACCAAAAGTAAAGAAAAATACTAAGTGTTCTGCGTCCAAACGCAGAAAAGATACTGGACGCAGGAATCATCAAATCCGCGTCCAGACCCGCAAATCTGCGTCAAGAAGCACAGAACGCAAAGATTGAAGCCACTTATGAAATTCCAAGTACTTGGACTCAGACGCCAGATTCATCAAATTGGCGCCTGATGGCACAGAAACGTAAGGATCAAATCCGCGTTCTACAAACCAAGACGTGTAATTTCAAAGTACTTGGACTCAGACGCCAGATTCATCAAATTGGCGCCTGATGGCACAGAAACGCAAGGATCAAATCCGCGTTCTGCAAACCAAGACTTGTGTAATTTCAAAGTACTTGGACTCAGACGCCAGATTCATCAAATTGGCGCCTGATGGCACAGAAACGCAAGGATCAAATCCGCGTTCTGCAAACCAAGACTTGTGGAATTTCAAAAGTACTTGGACTCAGACGCCAGATTCATCAAATTGGCGCCTGATGATACAGAACGCAAGGATCAAATCCGCGTTCTGCAAACCAAGACTTGTAAAAATTCAAAGCACTTGGATTCAGACGCCAGATTCATCAAATTGGCGCCTGATGACACAGAACGCGAAGATCAAATCTGCGTTCTGCAAAGCTGCGTCCAGAGACCTTCACAGTTAGAGAAATTCTAAGTGAAGGACCCGAAGCACAGAGTCCTTGGGCGTCAGATTGTCTAATCCGCGCCCCGGTTATCATCCCAAAGACTGCGTCTGGGGAATCAAACACTGTGGTGAAGTTCTGCCTAGATGGCATACTACCTTGGAGACCTTGGAGGACGAAGTCCTGCGCAGAGGAAGAGCTGCCCCTCCGGGCCTCGGTGGTGGTCGCCTTTGAGGAAGAAGCGGTCGGCTTAATCTTTGGTGCCATGGCAAATTTGATCCGAGGTTAAACAGAGGAACAGGGAGGAGAATATGTTCTTAGCAAGCGCGAGAAGAAGAGGAAGTTCTCCAAACAGTTGCCTTTTATAGGCACGGGGATGCGCAGAGATACGCGGCGCGTGACCCAAGGGACGCTGCAGCGAACCGTCGCTTGACGCGTGTAACAAAATCACTGCCGGTGACGAAGATCATGCGTCGCAACCCCGCCGCGAATCAGAAGCCGACACGTGGAGCAGTTCATTTAATGAACCGCGAGATCCGCGCGCCAAAAGGCGAAATTTCGCCGTTTCCCCAGGCCAGCTGGCGGCGTCATCATGACAGCGTAAAGTTCGCGCCCAGAAAACGCACCGGACATGCCCCGTCAGCATCTCCAAGAATGCTTTCTGAAGGTCGCGTCCCCTCTAAGGAGTTCGCGTCTGACCAACATCGCGTCTACCCTATAGACGCTGCGTCTTCAAAGTGGCTTCTACTTTTCAAAAAAGAAGCCTGCGTCCAGTCTCCTGCGTCTGCTTTCAAAAAGGAGCCTGCGTCCAGTTTCATGCGTCTGCAAGACAGTTCAACAGTACACTGGCGCCAACAGACAACCAACCACTCCCAGCCAAAAACGCACCCGTGACAGACTAAAAAGCAATCGGGGAGGTCTAGACTGCGTATCTAGACACTCAACGCGATCAACTCTGATGGCTTCATAGAGTTAAACAGTACACTCACGAAGACCAATTCCAGATAAGATCAAACCCGAAGCATCAACAGTCCAGTCACAAAGGCGAACGCGGCTTAAGTCCAAAGTATTCCAAAATCCGTCCCATTCAACTGCGGAATATCGGAAACTTTGGAGGGGGTTCTGTAGGCTGTCTAAAAATGACTAACAGGCAAGCCACCAAAGAAGCAGTCTCAAAGACGCAAAGGATTGAAGCCCGCGTCTCAACTTCAAGACGCGTCAGCCTGAAGCCCGCGTTTCAACTTCAAGACGCGTCGGCCTGAAGCCCGCGTCTTAACATCAAAGCGCGTCGGCCCGAAGCCCGCGTCTCAATATCAAGGCGCGTTGGCTCGACGCCCGCGTCTCAGCATCCAAGACGCAAGGGACTGAAGCTCGCGTCTCAGCATCCAAGGCGCGTCCGGCCTGAAGCCCGCGTCTCAGCATCAAGGCGCGTTTAGTCTGAAATCCGCGTCTCAGTTGCAACCGCCCAGATCGTGGGGAGTCAGTTACCGCGCGTATCGCGGGTAACGGCCCTCATTCAGGCGCATTTTTAGGGGGGCACGATCACCCCCTAAGACCCCTATAAATAGCCCTGTTGGCTATGAAGGAAGGGTCGAAGAATTGGATTCAGTGGGAGAAGAAGGTCGAGTGATCAATTAAGGTCGGCATTTTTGAATCCAGAGGGTCAGAAGATCAAGGCATCAAGAGAGAGAAGCCCGACGTCGACGACCGAGAGAGAAGAGATTCTTCAACAGGCTTACTGAGTACTAGCCTATCTTCGCCTACCTCCTCTTTGAGAGTTTGGTAGCCGGAGCTGAGTTACTCCCCTACCGGCCGAAGAGAAGATCCCCGACGGTCCAGGACGGTCATCTGGTCAACGGAGAACAAGATTCACTCTCCATCGCCACACGAAGAACCCAGATTTAAACAAAGGGAAGATCCAAGCATCCTCCCTCCCTTGTAGTCGGAATATTGTTTTGTTGTAATCTTTCAACTGATTCAAGGAAATTTTACGGCAAAATCTCTTTCCGTACCGAACAGTTTTTCCATAAAACACTTGGGTCTCTAACAGTGAGATATTCACACTTTAGACTTTCATCAAGATGTCTGCGGATAAAGATTGTCGCCTTTGCCTTATCTTGTGACGACGTAGAATTTATTTCTTTAATGGTCTCAGTGAGACCCATTGACTCAAGATGTATCTCAATATCAATAACCCAAGACATATAATTTCTCCCCGTGATATCAAGTGGAATGAACTCAAGCTTTGCAAAGTTTGACATGGTGATAACTATAACAAAATATAAAAATAATTAGAATCACAACATTTTTATTTCTCAAAGAAAATTTGCATGTCAACCATAATAGCTACAAGTAGAAGAGGAAAAGTGAACATTAAAATAAAAAAATACGGGTACAATTCACTTGGATCCATGTCTCCAAGAAAAACGATAGAAGTGTTGATGATGATGACGGCAATAAGAAACATCAAAGCTGGACTAAGCATCTTGCGAAAAACTCGAACGCAAAGCTTCTAGAGATGATGAAAATTTTGAGAATGAAGAGAGATTGAGGAGTGAGTTATGTGGTTGAGAACTCACCAATTTATAGGAGAAAAAACAGCCGTTTACAGCCGTTGGGGTTAATAGCCGTTGGGGGTTTTTTAGCCGTTGGGGGTATAGCCGTTGGGGGTTTTTTAGCCGTTTGGGGAGAGAGAAAAACAATTTAGATTTTATATAATTAAATATTGTAATTAAGGAAATGGTAAAATAAATGCATTGTACTATATATATTTACGAGCTATAATATATGCACGCCACTCTACTTGGTGGGTGTTTTGCAGACATAATTAATAAAGCAGTAATTATTGAAATAAATATTGGCACACCACGCTACTCGGTAAACCTTTCAGTGGGTGTTTGTCCAGATATAATAGTAGAATAATAAAATATATAATGTTAGAAGCTTGGGGTTTAATCCACGCAAGCATCAAGTTAGATGTTAGTAAAGATAGCATAATCACATCACTTTACTATAAATAGGTGGCAGAGCCTCCTTTCATTATAGTAATGATGTTATATGAATATAATTAGTATAATAATTCAGTTTTCGTAATCACATCACATTTCTATAAATAGGTGGCAGAGCCTCCTTTTATTATAGTAGTGGTGTTATACGAATATCATAAGTATAGTAACTTGCCATTTTACCTTGAGATTGTAGAGGTAGAAGCTGGGACTTGTGATAGGATTCTTCCTTGAGCAGTGGAAGCAGAGGCTCGTGACAAGTTTTACCTTAAGCTAATGGAGGCAGAGACTTGACGTGGTAGGCTTTTTCCCTGAGCTGACGGAGGTAGAGGCTGGGGACAGACTAGAGTGATCGTGCTGATAACGTGTTGTAAAAACTTCGAGAAATAACACCAAGACAGAGAATTCTAGAGACAGAGTAGAAATAGGAATTCTTATTGATTTCTGAATTTTGTGTGTACATTGAAATGAATCAGGAAGGTCCTATTTATAGGAAAACCTTGGGGGCACTATGCAGTCGCTTGCGTCATCGCTTACATCAGCGCATAGTAAACTTATTAATGGTGCACAGTAAAGGTAGGCAGCCACACGTTTTTCATAACAGAAATTAAATTAATCCGGGGTACGTAAAAAATTTTAGAATACATGTCTCCCATTCAATTTATAATGACAGGAAAACATCTGAACACACCTGCATTCAATTTGATGTATGCGCTAGATCAAATTGAGGATTTTCAAAGTTGGTTGCGGTTCGAAGCAACTCAGATTGAGGAGCGAATATTGGCACCCACAAAAGTGATTAACATACTTATCAGATCATGACACCCACAAAATTGATAAAGATACCTACCAAGCTCCCACCAAAATTTTCAAAAATAACTAAAATATCCCCCTCTTCCTCTCCTCTCATTTTTGCGTCGCCTGTCGCCTCCCGTCATCGTTTCGTGTTGTGGGATTCTTCAAGCATCCATATGAGAGGCAATGCTTTTGCGATAGAACAAGTGATCGATCGATGGTTCTCATCACCGAGCTGGATGCTGATGCTTGGCGTTTGGCCGCGACAATGAGGCTCACGAGAGACTTTCGAAGATGTACTTAGGCTTTAAAAAAACAGACTACAAGATGCTCTCAAACTTGCAGCATCCCACTCTGATTCAGACCCCAACCTCCCCCAGCGAGGCCTAGAAGATTAGTCCAGAAATTGATCTCATGATGGCTTTGCGAATGGTAACCGTGTAACGGTCCCAGTTTTTAGATCCTCAATTAACATAAACATTCTTTTAACTGATAGATTATCATAATCACCTCCCAATCTATATAAAAAAAAAATTTGGCAGCACTTCCTTTGTAAATATTGATATAGCCAAATATACAATTTTATCCACAATAATTTCGGCCAACATCCGTCTACTTATTCTCAATTCAAACATGTAAATTAAAGTCAATAACTGCCCATACCATCATAATAATATTTAAGCTCACGACGGCATACTTTTTCTCCAATTACAATTTCGACTTGACATCGCCTACTTATATGAAAATAAAAGAATCATATGCTCGAGAGTACCCCTCTCGACATTCAGAGCCTCCTTCTCGGCATCCACCATATAACACTAAATTATTTATAACTCCAACTCATCAAGATTTTAGCCATCTAACTTATACTATAATTAGCATCAATAAGAATGTAAACAATACAATATGAAGTTTTACAAATACAATTACAACTCCAAAACTGCTCTATATAACAGAATTCCAACGAAGCGCTTGAAACCTTAAATTGAGCCTTCGCCTTATCATAACCTGAAAAAAAATAATAATCTGTGGGGGGTGAGCTCAACAGCTCAGTGAGGAGAGTAAAAGAGAATTAGGAATATGATATACAAGTCAAAATAAAAGGAAGCATGTTTTTCTTCGAATGGCGAGGCGAGAAAAAAATGAAATAAAGAAAGAAATAATTATACCAACCTAAACAGTCGCCCCGACTATCACTATAGTTTGTCAAAATGACTTGACTCTTTCGACCAATGACTGTACAACTTAAATCTCTGCACTGATTTTATAAGGTTATGAGTTGTATCGAACACCTTACTTTAGTGACTTACTTTATTATCAGATTCATTCGTGTATACATAATATATACACTATACACGACGGTACATCAATCACAGTAAGCTAACCCAGATGGTACATATATTATGAAATATACTAATATGTTGTATATCATATCACCATTCAAGTACTGCATGGATTAACCCTTGCACTTTCACCCATCATATAATATTTCATTATCTCTTGTAATAAAGCAGAGTTTCACAGTCATGCATAAAGGACAAGCATATAACACTATTCAATTTTAATAAGCACATCTTATTTCATGACACACGACCCATCTCATACCCCGTCTTCACACCTATCAGCTCCCGCTGGCCCCTTCCTTCGTTTAACACACACAATGTCATACCCCGTGTTCATACCTACCAGCTCCCGCTGGCCCCTTCCTACATTTAACACACACAATATTATACCCTGTCTTCACACCTACCAGCTCCCGCTGGCCCCTTCCTACCTTTACATGAGAATAACACAACATGCATACACATTACATACACATTACATATACATCAACTATCAAGGTAACTCACACAGTGCCTGTTGTGTTGTGATATACTTTTTCCATTCACCAATCATGTCATTGATGTGTCACACATGGTCAAGTTCGTGTAACTAACAAATATATGCACGCATTCAAACATACATACTACTTACACTTCTCATTCATTTACGACGCATTAGTTACATTCTCGATACTCGTTCTTTATACGATTAGATTTTTTATCTAGTTATGATTCTTCATTCACATATTGGATATTTGGGCATGAAATTGACTTCACTACTTATCTGTGATTAGAGTCTTAGCATGTCTTGAACATAATAGTAGTCCACTAGTCATCCAGCATAACAATCAATAAGCAATCATTAACAAGGTATCAACTATATATATATATGGTTCTACGATGTAAAACAAGAATATATGTACAAGTACTATACACACACCCCACGTCCATACTCCTTAATGATGTAACCGACTACTTAATCCAAATCTTGTGTCTCATATATATACACTTCGGCTTAGTGTCACACTACTCATTGATAATCTATTCCACTATCGATCTTACTAAAAATTTTATGATTATTAACTAACACATTAATTTATGAGTATTATTCTTATAGAATCATCATCATACTTCGCTAGCTATATTATATTCAAATTCTAATTTAATTACACAGTTGTTATACAACCAAAATTTTATTTCACTGCAACTGGTGATTTAGATCGAAAGATCAGAAGCAGTGCTCCAATTATATATCTCAACTATCCGCCTTGAACGGATCATATTTTGAATATCCAATTTCACAAATTCAATTCTAATTTACTACCGATCTTTATTTCAATATCTAGATTCTTTCAAGCATTCTGATACTCGAATAAGAAACTGCTTTCAATTAAGAGCAACTCGTGCAACTATCACACATGATATATATATATATATATATATATATATATATATATATATATATATATATATATATATATATATATATATATATATATATATATATATAATATATATATATATATATATATATATATATATATATATATATCTCAAGACTACATAGAAGGACTCATGAAGTTTCAAGACGATAAAAATAATATATGGTCTTTGATGATTGTGATGTGGGAAAAACTGATTTTAAGTCTAAGTAAGTTACAAAGTTTTTTTTTTTTCCTGATTCCTATAGAAAGGGAAGAGTTTTTCATTGGTACATCATATATCCTAATTAAGTATAAAGAACATCACTAGTGGGTCACAACGAAACCATGTGGTTAATTTATGGATCAACAGGGCAAGTAAGACTTTTACGCTCTTATTTGTCAATTGGCGAAAAGAATGAAAGTCTACTGCTATATATAACTTATTTTCTTTACCTATTTTCTTTCCTTCCTACAAGTATCAGTAGGTTCTCAGTCATCTGGATATCATATAAGTTAATTAGAAGGTAACTATAACAAGAGAACTTCTATACATCAAAAGATTCTATCTTTCGAACAATCACTGATATTTTTTATTATAACTTTTATTTCAGATATTTAACTAAAATATGAGAAATTTTGCTAGAAACTAGACTTAATTACCTTTCCAATGATATATTATATGACAAGTTTAATTTAAGAAAAATATACTAAATAATCAGAAACTTCTTGATCGGTTAAAAATTCTGCAACACAGTAGTGTTGACCAACTTGCCGTATTTTGACGATAACTTTCAACACAGACCTTCAATAGGGATACGGTAAGAACCGTTAGAAAGCTGACTTGATTATCTTTCTAACGACATATAATATGATACTTATTACTCATAATACCTAGGCGAACTCCCTCTGAATTTACAGATCATAAAAACTGGACAGATTTGCACACATTTCTAATGTCCCCTAATTTTGGGTTAGTTTCAAATGTTTTTAAATCCCTTCACCAAATTAAATTACAACTAATAGTTCTCTTATTTGATTACTCTATTCAGAATAAAATGAGTTAGGTCATGAAGTTATTTTATTTTGTCGAGGAAATATAAAAATTATATCAAAATAGATCGAAGGGTTTCCCATCCTCTTTCTCATAATCTAATATCATAACCACAACAAATTTATAAATTTCATTTGAGATCAATCAATAAACCGAGAGATCTAAAGATATATCATCAAATTTTTTAAGAAAATAAAGGGGAAAAAGGAAAACTTTGGAACTCCCTCACCTTGCTCCGCCGGCCGGCCGCGGCCCATGGCCGGTCGCCGCGCCGCATGGCCGGCCGCCGCCCATGGCCGGCCGCCCCGATCCGCGAGAGAGAGAGAGAGAGAGAGAGAGAGGAGAGAGAGAGAGAGAGAGGATCTCTTAGGGTTTGAAATTTTTGGATGAGAATGAGAGAGGGTTTTGAGAGAAATTTCTTTTTAGGGTTCCCTAATTTAGAGAGATGAAAGGGAACCTAACTTTCAGCCTGAGAAAGGAAAGAGAGAGATGGGAAACTTTTTCATCCCTCCATTTACACATAACCCCCTTCCCAACAAAATTTGCACTATGAATTTCTCTCCTTTCCTCTCATGAAGCCACATGTCCCTACTCATGCCACATGTCTCCACCATTCCCAAATAAAATCTTAGCCATCTATCTACCCACTTCATGCATACCTACCCTCTTCCACTAACTATTATGAATATATAATTATAGTATTTTTCTTGGTATTTACTTGTATTATCTTGTATTTACACAATATTCCAATACATCCATGCAATGTATATATTTATATACACACATATGTTCCATATCCATATATATACATGCCAAAATATTCTTACACCTATATTTAAAATTATTAAATATTTATTTCACTTCAAATTTCCCCCATAATAAAAATTAAAATAAATAAAAATTCTATTTTACCCAAAACACGTTCAATCATCATCTTCATCATCTTAAATAATTCTGTCGTGTAACATCCCGAAATTTTTATTATTTATTTATTTTCCTAAAGAATATTTAATTCTTAGCCATGAGTTAATGCTGGATATTTGGGACTGATAACTATAAGGTTTGGCGTACGTTAATCATGATTTACTATGGCAATGCAAATTTTAATTCGTATGTCTGTATAATTATTTATTTATTTATTTTTTTGATGGTTTAGTGAGAAATTTGTGTTAATAAATTATCACAAGTATGTGTGATGTAAATATATCAATGTTTTATATAAAGAATAACCATGTATATGCAAGATGTCATATATTTTAATACTTGGAAATAATTATACATGGTATATACTACCCCACCAACCATACCCCATTATTTAATTGAAATACTTGGTATTTAGAAATTTTTATTTAAAAAGGGTAGGTGTGCATGGAGAGGTGAGTTGTAGGGTTAGAATTAATTGATCTTGGATTTTTGCCAAGTGGCATCATAGGGGAAATATTGACTTATTAATAATGGGATTAGTGGGGGGTCTTTTTGTAAAAGATACATCTCTACGTTGAGATCTGAGAGGAAATTTCTTTCTTCTCTGTAAACAGAATTCTCCCCTCACCTGAACCCTAAAATCCTTTCTCTCTCTCTCTCTCAAATCTCTCTCTCTCTCTCTCTTCACCCCCCAGCCGAAGCCAGGGAGGGCGGCAGCAGCCGCGCGCCACCAGCACGCAGCCGCGCGCTGGTGCGCGCGCAACCGCGCGGGGGCGGCGCGCAACCGCGCGCCGGCGGCGGCTCAGGCCGCAGGTCGGCCTGATTCAGGGGGGGATCCCTTGTTGGCTGGAGAAGAGAGGTAATTTTAGTTTTAGGGTGGTTTAATTTCAGTTTTGGGGTGATTTTTGAAGGTGAAATCAAAGCCCTAAATTCTGATTTTAGTTCCTAAAACCCCCAAATTTTCAGAGGCAAAGATTTGATAAAGGTAAACTTATACTCCACTAATCCTTCTCATGCTATAATTTATATTCATGACTAAGAGTGGCCTTTGATCTTTGCTAGGGTTTGAGTAGAAGGATTGAACAACGAGTACAAGTGGGAATCCGTCTACCAAGTGAGTAGATTTTCATATTCATTATACTTACATGAGTTATGAAGTTAAATTAGTAGGTGGAATAATGAAATTTGGATGGAATTGGGAAAACATGTTAGAATAATGTAAGGTGACATATAGATTAATTTTCATGGGATGGGTGACATTGTTTGTTCTCTTTTTACTAAAGAATGGGGATATAAGAAGTATATGCTATGCCTTAGTAAATATTAGAGCTATGTAATGTACATATGTGAAGTGTATAGGTGATATTGTTTTAATAGTAAGAATTGGGATTGGGGTATTGGACTCCATGTAAGTATTAATTAGAAAAATATATTATTGTGTTAGAAAGAATGATATAGCCATGATAATCTTGTTGGCATAATTTCAAGGGTAAGAGGCTAGCAATACGTAATTATTAAATAAGTATCCCCTACAAGAACATTGTAATTCACTTGATATTCATCTAAGAGCTATATGTGTGACGTTGTTGCTACTATCAAATAGGGGGATTGGCATATCGGAGTCCGATGTGATCATTCGGAAAGGAAACACGAGGCGATGCTCGGTACGAACCCCCTTGTAGAACGCTCAACTTGAAGGTGAGTGGGGTTTTTAAATAAATTGGACCGCGTTATACCAAATTGCAAATATGATAGTAATTGTTGATTTAACATTAAATTGCCAAATTTCATATGCGTGCATATATTTGTTAGTTACACGAACTTGACCATGTGTGACACATCAATGACATGATTGGTGAATGGAAAAAGTATATCACAACACAATAGTCACTGTGTGTGTTACCTTGATAGTTGATGTATATGTAATGTGTATGTAATGTATATGCATGTCGTGTTATTCTCATGTAAATGTAGGAAGGGGCCAGCAGGAGCTGGTAGGTGTGAAGACGGGGTATGATATTGTGTGTGTTAAATGTAGGAAGGGGCCAGCGGGAGCTGGTAGGTGTGAAGACGGGGTATGATATTGTGTGTGTTAAATGTAGGAAGGGGCCAGCGGGAGCTGGTAGGTGTGAAGACGGGGTATGATATTGTGTGTGTTAAACGAAGGAAGGGGCCAGCGGGAGCTGGTAGGTGTGAAGACGGGGTATGAGATGGGTCGTGTGTCATGAAATAAGATATGCTTATATTTGTATCTTACAAGTGATTGAGAATAAACGGCTATACTTGATGTATACGTTTGTGTGAGTGTGTGACACTAAGAATATGTAGATGTGTTATTGTATGTGGTAGTGGAGACACCGTATACCGGTCATATGTGCATCTATCAATAATAGCTGGAAGCAAATACCCAATTAGAAAGAATGATGCATTATTACATACTTCATGTGCCACATTCATTTTATTTACTTGTATCATGAATATTATACATCGTTAATGCTATGCTTCATTTTTATGAATGAAATTGACTCCACTCACTGAGCTGTCGAGCTCACCCACCCATAGCTCCATGTTTTTCAGGGCAAGCCAGGGATAAATAGCAGCTAAAGGAAAGAATAGGGTACTGAAAGGGTGCACAACATTCATTATGTGGGCCTATCAAACTTCTTTATTAATTGTAATTATGTAAAGTGGTTATATACATGTACATGGAGATGATGTATATATATATATATGTAGATTTGTGTATGAACTCTTAATGGGTATTATCTTGTGTTGGCTTATGTTAGATGGTGATACAAGGAGATTATCCTTAAGCAGATCCTTAATTTGTTATCTTGTGTAGTATCCCTATAATAAATGCGTGAGATTTTAAGTAGGCGATGTCAAGCCGAAATTTTGATATACCACTGCATGGGATGTTGTATATACATGTTTGATTGATGAGAAATATATGGAACCATATGTGTCAATGTATCAAGTAGACCCCGTATTACAAAGAAAGTGCTGGCAAAATTTAAAGGATTTTGGAAATGGATGTGGTTATCTGTGGATCAAAATAATGTTTTTGTATATGGAAATATAATGAAATCTGGGACCGTTACATGTCGGATCACGTTAATCAAATATTAGGATATTAATTAGGATTTTAAATAATCGGGGTGTTACAAACCGCTTCATTTTACATGCCGAAACTGAGCAACAGTCTGGGTGAAGACACCCACTTCATATGCGAAGAACAGCACGTGACTGGCGGACCAATGGCATTGGCTCATGGGCTCGATACTAGGCCCAATCACGGTTCGGTTCGAATCAGAACCGGCTCAGAGAAATCAAAACGGGGACTGGTTTGGCCCGGTTCCAAACCGAACCGGAACCGAGCCCCGGTCCGTCCGGTTCCGATTAGTGATGTTTAGAACTGGCGGTTCCCAGTTCGGAACCCTTTTTTTAGGTCCAAACCCTCCTGGGCGCGGCTAGGCCAGTAGCCTAGGCCCGGCCATGAGGTCAGGCGCTAGGCTTGGCCTAATTATATATATAAAAAAACTTATTTTTCCTTACCTTGCAGGTTCGAACCTAGAACCTTACGTTAGTAGCACAACGCCCAAACCAAATAAGCTAGCAAGGAGCCTGTTAAAAGTTTTATTTATAATATAAATCAATAATCTTTTGTGCATTTAGTTAAAAAAAAACGACCGGAACTGGGTTTGGAACCGAAACCATCCGGTTCCGGAACCGGAACCAGCTAGCCCCAGTCCAGTGCTGGTTCCTCTGATCCCGAAACTGGGAACTACCTGTTCCGAAACTGAAGTCGGGTCTACTCGATGTGGGATTGATGCAGGACAATATGCACGTGAGCTTATGTCACACACATAGACCCAATTAGAAAAGGATGTATGAATCTCTCAGAAGTGCTTAGCGAAAGGAGGAGGCTCATCAGACAAGGCAAACTGGGGAAAAAGAAGATGGGTATTTTGAACTTTTTTGAGATGTAAGATTGTCCAAAAAAAAAAATTGGCACTCTTGTAATATTTTGAAGGATGCGTTAATCAATTTGGTGGGTACCAATATTTGCTCCTCTCAGATTGCCCCTTAGCTCAATATAAACAATTTGATTTATGTACAATATTGGACTTGACCTCGAGGCAACAAGCGCCAGGTCTAATCGGGTGGCCAAACACGACATTGGACTTTATATATGAACACACTTATATTATTATATGCAACTTTTCATATGCAAAATATAAATAAGCCAGGCTAAAGTTAATCCAGTAACAGAATGAATTCACGAGCAATCGAATTAAGGTTTATAACAAGCGTTAGTGAGATTTAGATCATGTCATGTATACCTCGTTTGCACAAAAAAGAACTTGTAAGAGGGCTGGGCTTTAGGCCCGACCTCAAATTCTTTGACGCCACACAACGCACCTCGAACCTGTCATGAAAAAGAAATAATG
Source organism: Agave tequilana (assembly GCA_038442645.1). Classification (NCBI taxonomy): domain Eukaryota; kingdom Viridiplantae; phylum Streptophyta; class Magnoliopsida; order Asparagales; family Asparagaceae; genus Agave; species Agave tequilana. The sequence continues at coordinate 57,520 of JAVJIF010015070.1, read as the reverse complement.
AAATATTCGATTAGGAAAAAATAATAAAAGCAGTGTTGTGGGCCTGTCAGGCCTCTTTCTTTATGGGCCCCAAGCTAGTACTGACACATCCCCCTTTAACATTTTATTCACATGAGGGCGCCATCTTTAGTTGCTGTGCCCTTGTATGGGTTGCGTGGGCTGCAAGCTTTGACTCTGAAACTCATACGTTTTGAGAATTTTAGTAGTAATAAGTTATAATATGAAAATAACTATTGAGCTGCTTAAGACTTCAAAGCAGAATCAAAAGATCTTAGATTTTTATTTTTTATTTTTTGAATAACTTAGTAATATGAGAAGATAATCGTCACCATCACATTGTTAGCGGACCACATGAAAATAACAAGCATCCTCAGACTTTAGTAGAAATGGACATGCTAATAGAGAAAGGAAACTGAAAATTCTTTTATTTCTAAACATATAAAAGTGTGAAAGAGATTTATCTTCATAAAAGTCTTTATGCATCCACTCTTATTTCTATTCCCTTAACCTTTTTCACTCACAGAAAAAACAATACCTTTTAAGCAATTCTCTCGGATCAGCAATTTTATCAGCTGGGATAAGCAAATCACTGAAAACAGCTCTCACAAGTCACCATCCTCCACTGCTTGAAACAGTCACATCAGCTCTCAGCTTCTCCAACTGCTCATACTCAGAAATAAGCTCTGTGAACCAAACCCTGATAACAAACACTATTGACCTTTATTTACAATTTGTATTACCAAAGTCAGAAGAAGAGCAGACCCAAAATGGCACAACAGAAGAGGAAGACCCAGAGCTGGTGGAGTGAATTCTCCACTCTTCTCTCCTGCATCCTCTGACTCGGACTGTTTCCGCTCGGTGTAAGTTGATTTGATCTTGGCAAGTGCATTTCGCTTACTTGATTGTTTCTCGATACCAAGGAGAGAATCGCGATGGCCATGCCTCCTAGCACTCCCCCGGCCGTTGAGCTGAACACTCGCGTTCCACCCCACGGCGAAGGGTAGTAATGATGGTGATGTGGCTGCTGTTGCATTGGACGATGCAAAGCAATGTATTCTTCATTGTTTGTATTGGATGGATGTTGTTGTTCATCGGTAGCTGAGGTGATTGCATTCCTTAGAACTGCAGGCCTATTTGGGATGTTGAGGCCTTTGCTCTTGGCGGTTAGGTTGCTACTGCCGCGGCCATAAAGGGGGACCAGTGCATTCTGAGAGAGAGGGGACTTGCATACGGGGCACCGCTGAGGGGATGTAGTCTCAACCTGCAGCCATTTGTAAATGCAAGGCCAGCAGTAAAGGTGGCCACAAAGGGTCACCACTGGGTCGACTGCAAAGTCCAAACAGATGCTGCAGTCGAAGCATAAGTTCGCTGATGGTCGTGCACCAGCTGCAGAGGCATCAACTGAGCGGTGACTTTTTGATGGCTCTTGATGGGCAAAAGATTTGCCGACAGATTCATCAAAGCATCCCATTTCTACTTCCATCTATCTGCTTTGGAGTATTGGCAATGGAGCCTGTCAGATACAAGGTAACAGGAAGATCAGGACCATTGCATGAATACATGGACAGATTTTAAGTGAAAAATAACAAGATCCCGCGAGCCCCAGAGACCGAGCAGATAAAAATTGATGCTAAAAAGCTCAAGACAACATTATGAAACCAGTTTGTCCTAAAAGCTTATAGAAATTCAAGAATCAAATTTGGCAATCTAATGCTACTCAACATAGCTCAAATATTATGATAGTATCAAATTAGTGCCCGACATGTCTCAATTTGTTGGATTACTCAACAGTACATAAAACCTATCTAGCAGTAAATTAAGCAGAGTCATTCCTAATTACATTACAATGGACTAACATTATGTGTATAAATTAACCTACCTCTCTGTTACACAAACAAACAGGAAAGTCACAAAGTTACAAATTTATGCAGTAATTGAATGAAAGGTGCCAAAAACTGCCAATATTTGAAGCATCAGCAAAACCAACTTTTGTCTAGATCCCAGCACATAGAACTGCATTAGGTGGCTTGCTTGGTCCCCTTAGAATGGAGACAGGAGAAAATTAGAGAAATAAGAACAACAGGACAGAAGGTGGTGACGCAAAGCCAATGAAGATGTAATCTATGAAGGAACCATCTTCCATGCAACTGGGCTTGCAGCCAAAACAAGGAAACTATAAAAAAAGAGATAAGGATCGCCAACCCTAAACAAAGAGATAAGGATCGCCAACCCAAAACGTTCAAGGAACTTTGCCCAAAAATAATAGAATACCTGCTAGAAAATGTGCAAGGAATGTTTCCCCAAAATGTTTAGAAATTCGCATCATTCACATGAATTCATTTTCTTATAGCAGTAGTATCAGCTTTCCCTTTCTTCTAAACTCTTGCGTAGTCTACGATAACTTTGAAGGCTTGATTCTTGCTGCTTGGTATATTCTAAGTAAATGCTTGATACTGTCTAATTATTGTATATTACATATTTCACTAACAATTGATAGCCAAGTTAAATAAGATCCTAGCAATTTAGACCACAATGGTCCCCACCTACCAACCCAGTTTATTCCGTAAATTTTGATCTGGATCTACGCATCACATAGCTAAGGTTTTTCCTTTTATCGGATTTGGATGTTGAAAACAATAAAATCATTAATACTAGAATTAGAACTCATAACTGGCGAAATATCAAGAAACCATAAGAGCAAAGAGTTGGTTAGGCTGTGAGCTATCTGAATTAATGGAACGAGAGACATTGGGGAAGGTCAGTATTAAAGTTAGGTTGATGCAGTTCAGATGAACATTTCCTCTCCCCCTCTTTTATTCATATATCAACCTTGGGCAAAATTGTTCAATTTGTTTCTTTGAGAGAAAGGATCGTATCTCAAACTCAAAAACCATGGTCACCAAACAAATCTAAATCGCTCAGTTAGTTGAATTTACAATCATAAAGATAAACAACCACCACCAAAGTACAACCAAACTTTTACCCTCAAAAAGAGTTTTTTTTTTTTTTTTCGGGTTGTGCTTTTGTTTATCTCCATGAAAATTTGTGATAAGGTCAACAAAGGATTCTCAGACTAATTCTTTGGTTTTTTCCCCTAAATATTATTTTAATATTTAATCCCTAAAATGCGAGAAACTAAAATTTTGGTGGAATTCCTTGTTATTTTTTAAATTTTTCTTTACGACAAATTAGAAAACTTATCTCCATTGCTGACTTCAGTGGGTTTTCTACGGTCCAAAATTTAGCAAAAATTTCAACTTGGGCTATTAGGTTTTGTTTTCAATAAGACCATTTCCTCTGATTTGTTCATCAAACCCCCACCCCCCCCCCCCCCCCCCCCCCAATAAATCTCAATTAAACAACTCACAAAGCACTAAACCCCATTAATCCACAGAAAACCTAAGATACAAAATAGAAAGGGAAAAAAAATGAAAAAATAATCATAAGAGTTCACAAAGAGAATCCAAACCTGAGGTCAGAACTTTAGCAGTACATACCGATTGGAGATTTTTCTCTGCTTCTTTCTTCTGAGATAAGAAGGCAGCGTAGACTTTGGAGAAAAAAAAAGGGGTGAGAATAGTAAAGGAGGCGACGAGGGAGGACGATAGCTCGGGTCCCCCGCCGCTCTGTATTTATAGCGAGGAAAATAAGGTGGGCATGACGTCACCACACCCACCGACATACACTTCCCACGTGCTGCTTCCCTCGTGTGAGAGAAACTAAAGTTGGGAAGTTTTGGCATTTAAATGCCCTGAAAATACTTAATTTACATAAAGAAAACATTTGCACTTCATAAAAGTTTATTTGAGACTTGATTAGTAAATCCAAGTTCATTATTTCGATAAAAAAGTTGTTAATCTTTTAATACATTTTTACAAAAAAAGATGATGAAAGATTAAAGGTTGGGTCTTGGATAGTGTAGAAATGTAATCGAATCGAATCTAATAGTGCAGTATTCAGATTCGAGTTTGAATTCGATTCGAAATGTAAATAGGATTTTTCAATTCCAATCGAATATTCAATATTTTATAAGTATTCGTGAATATTTCGTTCAACAGTGTCATTGAAAATATTCGTTAATATTCGATTTCAATTTGATATTCGACCCGTTACATGGATTCCCTTGACAACATAATTATCTTTTATGTTAGAATCCTTCAAAAATTAATAATTACAAAAAATAAGATGGCAAAATGTAATTACATATATGAATACAATATTATAATCTAGAAGAGGGATAAATGCATATATACTAAATGTATTGTTAAAGAAATTATCAAATCTAACATTAAAATGCTTGGATTTGATTCATTTTATTCATGAGTACTAAAAACTATTTGTTTACATTTAAATTATCACCCTAATCGAATTCAGTCTAATAGTTAGATAAATATTTTGAGAACTATTTGAAATTATCCACTCAACTTTTACCCTTAGTCGTGGTAAAGAGTCAAATCACTCTTTATCAAGAGTTGGCAATTTATCCTCACAAAGCGGAATACAATTCTAAGTTTTCTCAAAAAAAAAAAGTAAGTGTTAAAAATGCATGAATATTTTTATAAATTCCCAACTTTCTCTCTATTTGCAATTAATCTTTCCAATTAATGAATGATTACAGACTAACTTTTGCTAACTAAGTTATAAATTGCTTTTGAATTCAAGATTGTTGGTTTGCTCACCTTATTAGGACCTATTTGATAAGAGGAAATAAATGAGTGAAATTGAAATCGAATGAATTAGAACTCAAATTTAATTCTTTTTGTTGTTTGGCGACTAGAATAAGAAAAAATGAATTTGTTGATTGAATTAGTGGTCCCCGCACTGTCACATAAGTCAATTCCCCAAAATTTGATTCCACTTGGGCGTGTTTGGTTTAGGTGGAAGTGGAGAAAAGCGAAAGTGAAAAATTCATTTCACACTTTCAGTGTTTGTTCGGAACCGCAAAAAGGAAACGAGAATTTTTTTTTTTTTTTTTACACGTCCCTTTTACGCTATCATTTTCTCATTCACAGGGTGCTAAAGTTAATTTTGTGATATTATAAATCTCACTTGTAATAAGTTGTAACTCAAATCACTTAATTTTGTGATCATGTAAATCCTACTTGCAGTCTAATTATAGTTTAAAAAAACTTTATAATTAATATTTATTTTAATATTATTTTGCGATCAACTGTGTGATCAATTTTTCACTTTCACTTTTACATTAATAGTTAAATATAAGAAAATACAATATACTTTTTCACTTACACTTTTACATTACAATTAATCACTGAAAAACTTACTTAACAAATCATAATTTCCTATTTTTTCCTCCCCATTTCTCACTTAAGGAAACTAAGGAATTGGAATTTAATTTGAGATCAAAACCTATTTTTTATTTTTTTTTCTCAAACAAGATTTAGGAATCAGAATCAGAATTTCAAATCTTATTTTTTGAAATCGGAATCACTAAAACCTAATTCTTCCTCTAATTACTTTTGCCAAAAAGGCTAAAAGATTTTTATATGACATAATTGGCCCATAAAGCCTGTAATTGGGGTCTGAATGTAAACATAGAAGACTGTCATTCATGTAAAATCTAGGGGTGCACTCGCAAAATGACGCTCTTTTTAATTTCTGGTTCTCAATCGATGTTCCAAAGCATCTTATGACAAGAGCTGTTTGGAACTTATAATTTTCAATTTGTTTTATAGTCTGAGCAAAAAATTAAATAATTATGTAGCTGATTTTAAGAATTTTATTAATTATTTATTGTAGATTATTAATCATTGAGCTCCAAATTCTCTAAAACTTTTATTAGTTATTTATGATGGATTTTTTACGAGGCAGTGGATAAGAATTAAAATCAAGCTGTTCTGATACCAATTTAAAGTCTAAAAGTTATAGTAAAAATTAGGACAAGCATATTTATATATTTTCACTGTTACAACTCATAATTATACAATCAAATGTATCGTATCCCCGTTGAAATATTGCATCACATAATTAAAATGCACAAAGACGGATAGAATGATTTTTGTTCTTTTTTATATCATGCGACTCCCATAACATTGAAGAGGGGGAGTAGGATTAAAAAAACAACAACAGTAAAAGAAAATTAAAGGAAGAAATACAAAAAGGAAGGATGTGAGCAAGAGTTGAGAAAGTTGACATGAAGAAATACAAAAAGGAAGGATGTGAGCAAGAGTTGAGAAAGTTCATGTCAACGTCTCAAAGCAAAGATACGCTTGATTTGTTTTTGGGCAGATCACGCGGAGACTTGAGGAGGAGAGAAATGTGAGAAGGAGAACAAAGAGTTTGGCTTCGAGTCAACAAATAACCAAATGATCAATCATTTTCTTCTTCATTGTTATTTGCTTTTAAACTTTGTTTTAAAGAAAAAGATTCCAAAAAGGAAGAAGAAAGCCCTCCATTTTTTTAATTAGGGCATCGGAGACCCCAAATTAGATTGATAAGCACAAAGGTTTAATTAAGCCCTAATAAATCTAAGTGGTCGTTGGATCAAGGCTCACTTGCACATCAAGTATTGGCCAACTCTCACTAATTAATCACATAATGTTTCCAAATGGGTAGGCCCTCCTTTATTATGTGTTAATTAATTCTACAAATCAAATTTGTCAAGATAATTGAATTTTAAATAAGTCTTAACAGTACTCTTTGGTTTATTTGAATATTAAAGTTTTCATTTGTTTTATTTTAGGATTCCATTTTATTCTGAGAGACTTAATTTCCATCAGGTGTGTGTTGTATTTGTATTTACTTTTTGATTAATGTTAGAGTACTTGTTTGAGTACCTATATTGTTTTCAAGGTAGAAAATATGGGACTCTTTGCAAAATGACAAAAAGATTTGCAGGCAACCCCTTAAAATCCACATTGTAATTTGTGCAAGTATTAAAAAAATACTAGAAATATTTTCCTTATTTTTTCAGATACTGATATTGTTAATCATTAGTCTATACTTCAAAGTTAAATATGTCAGAGGAAAAAGAAAAAAATCAGTAAAATATTTTTCTTGCATTAAACTACAGTATATTACGCTAATTAAAAAAATATTTTAACTGACAGACAATATGTAAATTAAGGACATTTTAGGGTTTGCATGAGCATTAAATGCTTTTAATAATTAATTACATCAGAACAACATTTGAATATTTTCTTAGTTTCCCGTGCATCTATATATATATTTTTTGCTAGGTGTGTCTGAAGACATCTAATGTAACCCGCGCCGAGGACTCAAATCGACAAACTATGAGTGAGCAGAGTTCTTATGAACCCAAAGCCAACCGGAATGTGACTTGCGAGGGATGTGTATCTATATGTACTGCAAAATACGAAGGAACACAAAAGCATTTCAAAATGAGCTAAATTAGTTATTTTCTATATATTTTTTTTGCTAACTTCTCAGAGTGAAAAACAATTCAAGAGCATAAGATTGTAATTTATTTCTCAACCTTTGAGTTGTCAATGGCCGAAACCTTAGAAAACGAGCTCAAGAGCAAGGTCAACATTTTTTGTCCCTTAGATCTATTGCAAACTCAGTTAAATTAATATATCACACATTTATTAATTATGCTGGTTTGCTGCCCCCCCCCGCCCCCCCCCCACCCCCCCCCTCCCCCCCACACCAACACCCAACCCCCCCCCCCCCCCCCCCCCCCCCCCCCCAAACACACACACACACACAATAATATGTTAAATTTGTCTGTCCTCATAGTTAAATATGCACAAGCCAAAAATTGGCTTGTGGCAAATTTTCATTAGGAAAACAAAAATGTCCTTGAATTATTCTCTGTATTATGAAAACCCAGACTCAATCAGACTTCTATTGGTCTAAGCAGCAGTCAGATTTAAATCAACTGATGCTTAGATCACATCACCGAGTTTTAAAACAGAGGTTAAAATACCTCTCAATACAGCCCAAGAAAAAAGAAAAAAGAAAAAAAAAACAACTGTGCTATGTCAAATCCATTTGATTGGCGGGGGGAGTGTTTTTTTATTTTTTATTTTTTATTTTTAATTTTTGGTTTACATTCAAAAAATAGTGATTAATGCTCCATCTGGCTGACATGAATGTTACAAAAAAAAACTCAGGCATGTGATAATACACACAATCTACTTCTCTCATTCTCTCATTTCTAGTCCTAGTGGTGAATCTCTCTTGTGATTGTCACATCCAATGAGATCAAAACTACCGCTATTCCTTTACTTTTGAACGTATTTGGTTGCAAGAAAGTGGGCGAAAGTAAGAAAATAAGAAAATATAATTGCTCACTTTCTTATCTATAAAAATACCGGAAAAGGAAAATGAGAAAATCTCTTTTTCTTTTCTCTTTTACATTTTACACAATCATTTTCTCATTTCCAGGATGCTACAGTTAATTTTGTGGTCATGTAAATCTCATTTGTAATAAGTTGTAACTCAAAACAGTTAATTTTATGATCATGTAAATCTCAATTGCATTCTAATTACAATCTAATTTTTATTTTAATATTATTTTGCGGTCAACTTTGTGGTCAACTTTTTCACTTTCACTTTCACATTGCCATCCAAATACCGGAAAAGATATAACATTTTTCAAATCACACTTCCTAACAACATTCAAACACCGGAAAACTCACTAACCAATTCTCAAGTTTTAAAGAAAATTATTACTACTTCCTCACTTCCACCCCTAACCAAACAGCCCACTTATATATTTGTGGTCCCTATTTTACTTTTATAAATTTATATAATAAGCAAGCTGAAGCTGGTCTCTCTCAACGTCATTAAAGAGATGCATGGAACCAGATCAGGAACCATTCAGAGATGCATATAATCCTTCCATCTCATATAGGAAATAAAGAAAAAGAGTACCTAACAGCCTGTGTCAAAATTTTTTTTTTTTTTGAGAAAGACTTGTATGCTTACATTATAACTCAAGTGAGAAAATAAACCTCTCTCATATCAGAGGGGAAAAACTCCCATGAGGGAGATACTTGGGTTTTACTGTATTTTTTTAGAATTTTCAGTCTTTTAAATTTTATATGAAATAAGGTGTTTAAAATATAAAAGAAGTCTTGGGAAATCTTGAAAGTCTTGGGAATTTATATTTGAAGAAAACTAGACTCTCCTATGTGTTAATTAGACATACTTACACGGTCTTCCAGGAAGCTCATCAAGAGAAATTGGGAGAGAAGGAGATTAAACGGAAAGACCAAAATAGTGTTGAGCCCGGAGGAGCCAATCACTTGTCAATCACACTAAGATCAGCGTTTCTAAATGCCCGAGTTAATCACGAACAATACATAGCACGAAGCAAGTACCAAAGAGAGAATGATACAAGTTTTAACTATTTTCAAAAACTTGCCTCCGTCCTCGAGGTTGGAGAGAGAAGATTTATTAAAACAGTTGAGTTAGAATGGTCACAAATTGATCTGAAGATCCAGCTAGAGAAACTACGCACTCAGTCATAGAAATCTCTCAACCAAACTAACCCTAAAACTCTCAAATACAAACTATCGCTTGTGGATACAAATAAGGGTACAACACTATCTAATATACAGGCAGAGATCCCACGAAGAAAAGAAAACTAAAAACTCCTATTTCGAATTAGAAACAAACTCAGAATCCAACTTGAAAACTGCCCAGAACATGCGCCTGTCGACAATCATAAGAGGCCCGTCGGTATCCTGAGCCGAGCCAACTCTCTGTTGGCGCGCCCGTCGACAACTATATGTTCGTTGTCGATAGATTGACAAACCATTGCTCTCAGTTTGCGTCTCCCCGTGTCTACCATCGTCTGCCCTCATGCTGCTGTCGACAGCTGTCTGCATCTAATCCTCTTTTCTTCTTTCCAATGTCCACCTCTGTGCATGTCGAACTTCAATGTCACTGCTCTATCCAATTATGTTTGAAAACTTTAATTTTCATCTTCTTCCCACAAGTACCCAGAAGAAAATTCATTTGTTGAATTGGACATACAAAAGCCCAAAGAAAATAAAGAGGAAAGAGAGAAAACTCAACCAGGAGCAATGACAAAGAAGGAGAAGCAGTGAGACAGAGACAGGAAGTTCCACATTGAAGATTCAGTAAAAGAGAATTTGAGGATAAATGTGTAGATTAATAAGTACAAATAAGCTTAGCTTTTATAAGAGGATTAGTGGATCGATGTGATGTTTGGGCGGGAAAAATCGCATCACTTCCACTCCTGCGCTCAGTTGTTACACCACGTTGCCACGTGCCCCTTGTAATCATGAGTTTTATTGGAACATTGTGACCATCTCCTTTCTACACCAATGAAATGCGAGCACGTGACCCCAACGAAAGCGTTGCGTCGCGACACGTACAGGCGCGACGGTCTGCTTATCGCAGAAGGTCACCAAGCCTCACGCCCGATCCCTGCAAAGCTCGGGTAATGAGTCTTGGGGGCCAACTGTTTGGGCAGCACAGAATGGGCCGGTCCATCTTGGTTGAGGGAATTAAAAAGTGAACAAACCCATTTAGAATAACCCACAACGCTTGAAAGCCACTTGGCTAAAAGACAAACGACTCGATCTCTCCATTTCCACCCCAGCATTGGAGATAACGAAAAGAAGAGGATCACAGATTTTGCAAAGGCCCTACAGGATCACATTGGCCTGGGCCTGCAGAGCCGCCTGGGCAGTGTAATATAATGGCGTAGAGGCGACTGGATGTCAGGTCCTCCGCTGGCACTCTGACGACCTGAAAAGGTCTCTTAAATCACAGGGCTGCAACTGTAATCACGTCACCCTCAAGCCTAAAGTGGCATCTGAAATGACAACCCTCGTGACCTAACTATAAATATGCCGACAGCAAATCCAACCGAAGGTATATCATCAACTCTAACAAAGACCATCTACCTTACAAATTTATTACGGATTTGGACTAACCTGAACGTCAAAAGGGCTCCTGATCTCCTCTGACTTTAAGTTGTCTTTGTTTTGCAGGCTACACCTCGACCTTGCGAGATAGAGCACGACCCAGCCCTCTAAAGCCTAGTCCTACGGTCTACTTCAAATACACACAACTATACATATAAGGAATTAAACAAGACTTGAGTACCGGTTAATCATGCGTGCCTAGGTCCCCTCCATCAGGGAAGGGGAAGAGAGAGAGTTTCACCCGACATGATGACTTGGATGAACTGGGTACAATAGGGAGAGGAACGGTCCGTGTTGCATTGCCCTGGAGTCTTGGGCCCCATTATTGCGTTGTGTTGGCCCATGTGCCGGTCCTTGATTGACCAGCAGAAAAGAAAGGAAGATGATGCACGTGCCGTTTTCCGCCATTTTAGGGACAACTGTGGGCGGCTGATGGAATTCCCAGCCCGACGCTGCTTGCACATTGTTTTTGCATTTGCATCCCATTCTGGATGCCATCAGGGTTCGTCACAAATATTTCTTTTATTGTGGGAAGAGAAGATGGGTTGCGCCCAGGAACAATAATGGGCTTCTAGTAATGAAATCATCAGTGTCATAAAGGTTTAGTTTCACCAAATTTTCACCTGATTTAGAAGGGGGGAAAAATTAAAAAGGAATCTTCAAGAACACGAAAACCCACTATGAATTTCCCAAAAAAAAAAAAAAAAATCCAGAAATTATCACAGAACTATCACGAAAATCTACAGTCCATGCTAGATTATTGTAATATTATTTTATTTTTTTGATTTTTTTTTTAAAAATCGAGTAAAGGTTTAATCAATCCCAGGCCATACATACTGATATCACATTGTCGAGTTATCACAAACAGGTTCAGCTCATCTTCGCGTCGTACTAACGCATCCAGGGCCGGTTATGGACAGGGGCACTGCAGCTTCATTTGGACACAGCACATTGTACGAACCATTCCATATGCACTGATCAGATTCAGAGCAAGATTACACACATCAACATGCAAGAACAAAAAAAAACTGAGAAAAGAAAACACAGAGTAGAATAAAATTCCAAATTCCTCTACTAACCACCAGGAAGGTTTCGTTTTGTTTCAGTTCAGCATAATAAGCAGTATTTTCCTAAATCAAACTTTCTACAACATTAACAACACTGCAGGAAGATATCAGCAATTCTAACCACCAGAACTATGCACAGCTTTTGAGAGTTTTATTGACAGCTGCAGGAAACTTAAACCCGCGCAGATAACTTCCTCAAAGACCAAAGAGTGGGTTGAAAACAGTCTAATTTCTGAAGAGATCCCGTCTCTACCTCCCTAGGAATTTATTGATACAAGAGACTAGTGTAGTTTCAGGAACAGCCCCGATGACAGTATCCTTCTTTTCACCGTTCTTAAAGAGCATTACAGTTGGGATGCTTCTGACTCCATACTGGGATGCCAAGTCAGGGCACTCATCGGTGTTGATCTTGAAACATTCTAGCTTCCCTTCATACGTCTTGGCAACTTTGGCAACAACAGGATGGATCATGCGGCAGGGTCCGCACCATGGTGCCCAAAACTCAACGACCACTGGTTTCCCACACTCCATGATATGCGACTGCCATGTTTCTTTGGTCACATCTGGAACTGTAAAATGAAAACCCAAAAATGCTTAGACACGTTGGAAATATAAATTTCGGCAATGAATGCAGAAAATCTTTGTGATGAAGAAAGAAAATGCGAATGATGTCACTTTCTGAAAGTAAGCATTGAACAGCAGTCTAAACTTTCGTGCTGATATCCAAAATGGTGAAAATTTGGCATGGATGTTTAGCATGTTATTCCCCCTCCCCAAAAAACCACCTGCTCAAGTCTCTAGAACTTCACCCCAAAATTCTCCAGATATCCAGCAAAAAGTCTTCTTCTATTTATAATTGCACGATAGTGAAAAAGGATCACCCAGTTTTTAAAATGCTAAGCTGTGCTCCTACATAGCATCATGAGGTACATAAATCATGCATAAGCTTTTGGTGACCACCTGAGAGAATTATGCTAACCAGTTTCGAACCAGGCATTCCAATCAGATCAGTGTCCAGGATATAATAGGATTGAAGAAACAATTCTGGTTTCCCTGTCTCTCCAAGTTCCCAATGCAGCCGAGAAATCCTATTTTTGATAATGGCTATCCCACTCTCCAACTTTGTTGTATCATTCTTCAATTCAGTTAAGCACGTCAAGCTCATGGAACTCACATCCCTTTACACCCAGAACACAACATTAGCCAAGCCATCTTCCAACTTGCGAGGACTAGAGGATGGAAATGATCGATGTATAGTGTTGAATGATCTAGAGCCCCAGATTTCCTCCTTTTCCACCGTCGGAGTTTCCATCTTTTTCAAGTTTTATTCATTTGATGACTGAGCACTGGGGGAAGTGAAGTTTATAAATGTGAGGTTGTGCAAGGGATTCTAACTGGTGGTTTAAGGCAAGAGCTTAGACTCTTTATATCATACCTATACAACTTTTATCACATGAAAGGAATTATGAAAATAACCAGATTGAACCTTTTCCCTATGAGAACTGATATACTACTGTTATAATTACCCTTCATTTCTCACAGAAAGTTTAAAAGAAGTGTGTTATCTGTTGAGCAAAATTGAATTGTACATTGAGAAAAGTGATAATTTCACTCAGAAATTGTTTTGAAATAAAAGCTATAACTAAAGGGGTTGGATCGATAAAAAACCCTGATTGATTCACATGATGGAAAAGCTTGATGAACCACACATCAACTCTATGGGTTGATTTAGCTTTAATTCTAATTCGCTTCACTGTGTATTGATAAATATATGTTATTTGATGATATAAAAATGTAGAATACTAGATTCAACCATAATGTGTGTTGGATTAGATCAAATAATTAATCACCCCTCGCACTGAGTCAAGTTCAGAGCTATAGTCTAAAATGGATGAGGTTAGGTTAAGTCTAATCTGGTTGAGGTTAGGTTAACTAGGTGCACATTATAACCCCCGGTTTCACTACTTAGCTGTTTTAATTACAAGCCGCACAGGGTAATGCGTCAAAAAGATTTTTAAATTTTAACCAAAAAAGTGATGGCTTTCTTGTGATGGGAACTATGATGCTGCAACGATTAATATAAACTTGATATAATGCCTTTGACTGGATGTTAAATTTTGAATTAAGTGTAGAAGTTTGGAACGAAAGATTTAGCTCAGAGAATGTAAAAAGACATTAAAAAAAAAATTCTTGGAGTGAAAGATGGAAAGGAAATGTTATACAATCAATCATATAAGGGAAAACAAAGAAATTTTAGTTTATAAAACGTATGCTAGAATAAGCATTGGATCATACAGGATTTCAATAATGATTCAAGTTTCCAACCAGTTAGATAACTAGACAGGTGGCATAACTCATTTCCCTTGAAAAAGAATCAGATAGCCAAGAATATACATTAACAGATTTCGGCAATAGAGCTTCATCAATTAAGTTCTTTCTATTGCAATTACTGACTATCAGAGAGGAAAGGGTGCATGATTGATAAAGATGTTTTTAGCCAGTCAGTAAAAACCATTGTGCTGAAACAGCTGTTCATCAAACAGACGTTTGCTTAGTGTCTATCATAACTTACATTACTACTGATAATTTTGGAAATCTACTTCAACTGCCCTGTATGGTTTCCTCAATGTAATGTTGTATTTACACTCAGATGAATCTTTTATAATCTTTACCAAAGCAACATGGTCCATACTGTCCTGTTATATAAGCAGAAAATGAAAAGAAAAAAAAAAAGGTGAATGGTCAATGCAACAAATGAGAGGGGGTAAAGTTAGGAGTTTTTGCTAATTCGGATAGCCGACTACGTATTCTATCATCAGATTTCTCAGGGCTCAAAGGGGAACATGCCCTGCTGGGCCTCTCTCCCTCCACCAACGCATAGATATTTAAAATTATGCCCATTAATTAGCATTTTCCAGTTAACTTTCACCAAGTTATCCTACTTTCCCAAGAATTTTTGAGTTGGGATATCTAGCATGTCAATCTTGCATCATGGATGGATGCGCACATGCATGCTCATCAAGTGATGTGTGACTATACATGCATCCAGACACCACCCACCCACACCAATTCAATGCCCACCCCTCAATGCCCACCCGCCCCAAATAAAAAAAAGACAAAGGAAAGAAAGAAAAACACTTTTCAAATTATAAGTGCTTTCTTCTTCAGGGGATGGACATTTCGCCTATCAATTTAGAAAAGTGCATTTTTAAACACTTAGAAAAGCGCAGAAAGCTGCTTTTAAAAACTTAGAAAAGCACATAAATGGACATTTTCACTATCAATTTAGAGAAATGCTTTTAGAGAAGTGCTTTCAAAATATAAGTGCTTTTAAACAGGTGCTTCTTCTTCTATTTTTCTTTTTTTTTCTTTTTTTTTTTTTTTTTGTGGGGGGGGGGGGGGGGGGGGGGGTTGGGGAACATTTCACTATCAATTTAGAAAGTACGCCTTAGAAAAGCACAGCTCGAAAAGCTGCAATTTAGAGCATCCAGAGAGGTCAGATCTATCAGCCGAGGAAGCCAAAAGCCCCCATGTGCTCTCCTCTTTCCTTTCCTATTTTTTTCTCATACATGATCTCACACCCAATCTCACTTCTAACTATCTCTACTTCTATTATGAATCTTATCCAGACTTGTTTCCTACATTCATCTTGATCAAACTCCTCCGAACAAAATGTACTTCAAATACTGATCTCTATTGATAAGCACTTGAAACTTTTCAACTACCGTGACTATACAAGTCCTTCTCTAATCACCTTCAGATGCATCCTTTCGTAAAAGAACTATCTATAAGCACAAGCAACACCAAACACACCCAATAAGCAGATCTACAAATAATCAGGTGAATTACAAAAACTGTTTGAGTCATCTCATAGCACCAAATCACCATTACAACCATACAATCTATTGCAACAGTCCAGTCATGCGTACAGAATCACATATTTCAATCAAGATACAAATAAACTATAATGTGTTCTAAAGATCTACAATGGCAACATCTCTACCACATAACAAAGTATATGCTGTTCATCTTTTAACTCGATGTTCCTTTCATAACAAAGAAAAACACAAAAGAATTGCATCCAAATTAGCATCAAATAGCTAAAGATCTTGAGAGTTAGCAAGATACCCTATCTAATCAACAAAAAAACATTTTCCAGGTTAATTGCAAGAATCGGCAATCTAACAAGAGCAGAGATGCAAAAACTAGCTACCTAAGATCTCAGGAATGTTATAATTTCAACAAGGAACCGTGCAAACTCTCATCACTGTGAAGATTCTAAAGAATCAAGAAAGAATCCGTGTTTACCCTCAGAGGCGGCCTCCTGAAGCTCGCAGGCCACCGTGCTCCGGCGATCGGCCTTGGGATTCGTCCCGCCGGCCGCGGACGGAATCTTCTGGGGACGCCACGAAACCCTTAGGCCCGAGAACTTGGGAAGAGGCCCCAGCCCCAGCCCTAGTTCTCTGCCGCGGATCGAGTGGGAGGATCGAGGAGAGGATGCGATCGCAGGGTCGAGGCGAGTGCGGGGAAGAGTTAGGGTTTCGAAAGCGCCTGCGGCCATTGGAGGAGGGAGATCGAGGAGGAGGAGAAGGATCTATGAGATCTCGAGCAACGCGCGTGTTTTTAGTGTGGGTGAGTGAGAGAGAGAGAGAGAGAGAGATCAGACGAGCAAGCTTTTTTGAAGGAATCGTGACGATTTTTTTTTTCTCTTTATCTTTTTTTGGCTAAATTACAGAAAAATACCCAAAAGTTTCACTAACTTTACACTTGAAAGGGGGTTGTTTGGTTAGGAGTAGAAGTGATGAAGTGAGATAGAGAGAAAGTAGTAATAATTTTCTTTGGAACTTAAGAATTAGTTAGTGAGTTTTTCGGTGTTTGGATATTGTTGAGAAGTGTGGTTTAGAAAATGTTATGCCTTTTTCGGTGTTTTTGATGGTAATGTGAAAGTGAAAGTGGAAAAATTGATCGCAAAGTTGATCACAAAATAATATTAAAATAAAATTAATTAAGAAAAATAAAAATTAGATTGTAATTTAGAATGCAAGTAAGATTTACATGACCACAATATTAACTGTTTTGAGATACAACTTATTACAAATGAGATTTACATGACCACAAAATTAAGTGTAGCACTCTCGAAATGAGGAAGTAATTGTGCAAAAGGGAAAAGAGAAAAGGAAAAGGGGTTTTCTCATTTTTCTTTTCCAATATTTGGATAGATAGGAAATTGAGCAATTATATTTCCCCATTTTCTTACTTCTGCCCACTTCCTTGCAATCAAATACGCCCTTAAACACCCTATAATTTTTTCGCTGCATTATATTTCTTAAAGTTTTCTAAAACTAGCAGTTATATATCCTCCGTTAACTTGGGGAGTGGATATTTCCACCACAAAAAATGATGAGGGCACTCCAATGCTGAAGGCACCCCAAAATTGATAAAGGCATACCCTTTTTTTTAAATGTCAAAATGCCTTCTTATTTCCTCCTCCTCCTAGACGACCCCCAGCCTCCGCCCCTCCCTCGCCAACTGATGACCATCTCCCCCCCAACCTCCCCCCCCCCTTCCCTCACCTCCTCTCCCCTCCCCTCCTCCCCCACGCCCCTTCCTCGATCCCGGACCTCCGCCTCCTCTTCCCCCCTCCTCGGCCTTCCATCCTCCCCTGCTCCCCCTCTCCCTTCCCCTGCTCCTCGACTCTCCTCCTCCCTGCTTCCCCTCCCTCATCACCGGCCTCCACCTCCTCCTCCCCAGTCCCCGGCCTCCCCCCTGCTCCTCCCTATGCCACTCGCCTCTGCGAGTGGCATAGGGAGGAGCAGGGGGGGGCCGGGGACTGGGGAGGAGGATGAGGAGGTCAGGGAGGGGGAGGGGGATGAGCGGGGGAGGCCGGGGAGTGGGGGTCACTGAATAAGGAGGAGGAGGAGATTAGAGGAAAGAGGAAGAAGGGAGGAACGAGGTAGAAGAAATGACATTTTGAACTTTTCACTAAGGATGAAATTGTCATAAAAAATAATGACACGCTTGTAATAATTGTGGGGTGCCTTTATAATTTTTTTGGGGGGAAATATCCGCTCCGTTAAAATGTCATTAGATGCAATATTTTTCGGACAGTTCTCACCCTTAAATCTAAATTTCAGGAAAATACCTTAAAGTTTCACTAACTTTACACTTAAATATTCTAGAGTTTTTTCATTGCAATTATATACCTTCAATTTTTTCTAAAACTAGCAGCTTGAAAATGTCGTCAATCAGTGATGGTGGAATGATGCAGATAACTCCAGTCTGTTCGTAGGCCCCACTTTGAGCTTGGTCGGGATTGATGAACTGGACCATCTTCTGACAGGAAACCTAACTAGGGTTTCAAAAAACTGAGAGAAGAAGTAAAATAAGAACGATGGAAAAGAGTCGCTGTAAACTTGAGAGCGTAATTAACAAGGATATATTGGTACTTTCGCAGATGTTGTTAACAACCGTAAGATATTTAATTGTTAAAAAAATTACTTTGTGGTATATGATTACATCAAAAAGTACAATAAGACATTTAAGTAAGTGACACTTTAAGATATTTTCTTGCAATTTAGCCTTTCTTTTTTGGTTCTCTCGTGCAGCCCAAAACTTTGGCCTTTTTCAGCCCAATGCTCTCCCAAAGCGGTCCCAACGTGTAAAACGCAGTCCGACTTCAAACCGACCCGTTAACACCCTGACAAAAGTAACGCCGTCTTCGAGCTCTCGAGAGTCGATCTCCGGTCTCTCTCTCTCTCCTCTCTCTCTCTCTCTGAGATCAACAATGGTGAAATCAGTGGTGGGCGAGGAGTCCCAGCTTAAATCCCTAGAGAATCGCCTATTTCAAGCTTCAGTCCCCTCTCAAGTACTCTTTCTTTCTCTCAAAAATCAATTTTAATCATTCTCTTTTCTTCTCTCTCTTATTTTTCAATTACTTGCTCAACAGGTGGGAATTATAATTGGGAAGCTAAACCTTAACTCAGATCGAGGCTTCGTTTATGATCTGATCCCAACTCCTCTCACTGACAATGGGACTCCTGCTTGCTCTCTGAAGTCCGAAACCGCTGGCAGAGAAGAGAAGAAGAAGGGATCGAAGGGCGGGAAATCTTCGAACGAGCCACCGCCTTCGCTCTCCATCGATGGGGATTGGGTCGCTGAGCACGCTCGACAAGTAAGAGGGGCTCAGTTGGAAATTTTACAGTTTTTTGTTGATGAATTTGGAGTGGTTTTGGTTAAATTTGTGGCCTTTGGATTGAATTTTGGTTTTTTAGGTTTCGAGAATGTTGATGGGCGGTATGTATGTGGTTGGGGTTTATTTGTGGGCATCGGAGTCTTCGTTTAAAGCTACTTCGCCTTCAATAATCTCGCAGGTATTTAGTTTGTTGATTGATTGGAGAAAAACTATACTCTCTTTTATCCTTCATTTATGCAAAGATTGCTTTTTTTTTTTTTTTAGTAATTCATCTATGGCTAACTTGTTGTTGAAGAAATCTAAGAAGTAGCAGTTTTTATAATTACTACTCTATACAATCCCCCTTGAGTATATTGATAGTTCTAGACAGTTCTCTAATTAGCAATCCAACTATCAGCTTCTCATCATTAAATCATTTCCTTCACTTATCGCGTACTTAATGATGTCTACTGGAAAAGCATTATAGTTAATTCTTTCACCCATTTAGAAATTAAAAAATGATACTTCCTTTCTTCATTGGCAGTTCTTATAGACGACACAGTAGTAGATGTGATAGTGTCTATTAGTTATTAAGGCAATTGCTTTTCATGCAGACTGTCAGGGGAGTTGCACAAGCAGCTCCTTGGTACAATGATGAAAGTGATGAGAGGCTGTTGATTCATATTTCGTATAGCCCAAGCAGGTTTGTTATTTTCATTACTTCAATAATTATATTTCCTGATTGTAATTTGATTATTGTTAGGAAAAAAAGATCCATCCAGTTGGACTTTTGAAATATTGATGGTAAATGCGCATCTTATGCAGCTGCTTGCATTACATTTTTTTCATATCGGCAGTGAGACTCCTTTATTGCCTTAGAAAATGGCTTTTCTATTTGTATTCAGTAGTAGCAGGCTTCTTGCCCACCGCCCCCCTCCCACACCACACCACCACACCCACACACGCTTCTGCCTTCTTTCTTTTTCTTTGACTTATGTCAGCAATGTTGTTTGCTTAATGATGCTGGACTGCTTATAATTTTGCTTAGCTGCGCTTTATCCTAGGAGGATGATTAACATTAGTCCCTTTTCTTTTATTGTTTACCTGCAAAACCTCCTGTTGATTGCTCAAGTTGAGATCGTTGATGAAATCTAAGAGACTGAGGCTTCCACTTAAAAGCGTGATCGCATTTAATGCATGGGAAATGTTATGATAAAAAGGTTGGTGTAGTGATGGCAAGTTTGAGGGGCTAGGTTGGTTTTTCTTATGATAGGGGAACCAATTGGCATCAATAATTTTCTTTCTAGCAACTTTGGGCTCTAGACTTTCTATATCTTCAAATATTGCCAAAGTTTTTTGCAAGTTGTCAGACCCTTCTATTACTTGCGGTTGACTGGTGCACTTGACCAACTAAATTTTGTGGGTTTTTGGTCCTTTAAGGAGAGAAGCAATTATTAATAATTGGAAGAGGCTGCAAATCGGTGAGGAGGTTCATGAATAGGTGTTGAAGCCACATCCGTTATCTGTCTTATTGCAATTACAAGCTACTGAACCAGCAGGGAAATATTTGTTTATTCGAAACATTATGGAGTCTGCAACCTTTGTCATAATGATTGGGATATTGGGCAGGCACCTAATAGTGTAGGCGGAGGAACGTCCTTATGCAGCAAGAGAAAGAAGACTTGGGGGCAGACATAGACATTGCCAGAACATGAGGGTTAGGTGGAATTAGGGAAATATTGTGAAAGAAATGTGTGCGGAGAATGATAATAACTAAGGATGTAGAATTGAGGCACTAGGTGGTGGTTGATATTGGCGCATGATCTTGATTTGGGGGCAGACATAAAAAACCTCATGTACTAGTTAATTGGATCAATCAAGGAATGAATCCGAAAAGTTTCTGTTAGATTTCTTTAGATATGAGTTCTTGTGATCTTGAGATTGGTGTAGGGGGTGTGAAGCCCGATTTTGTGTAAGGGGTGTGAAGCCCAAATCTTATCAGGTTCTTATGCATCTTTCATATTTTTTTGTTCATTTTTTCAAACTCTAGTTTTCCTCTTATATTTGGATTGAAGTCGATTGTGATCCCTAACAGTTTACATCATTTTGGCGCAGAGCTTTAGGTTGTCAATCTCTTTCAATTTTTTTTTTTTCAGATCCATTCTCCAAAAAAACCCTAGATTTGATCCCACAAAAAAAATATTGTTCGTCAAAAATCCCCAAATCCTACTATTCATATTTTCCCCTTTTCACCAACCATAACCCTAACCCTAGGTATAGCCGCCGCCATTAGCCATCCACCCCGATCATCTACATCACTTCGGCCTTGCGTCCCTCAATCGAATTCGCCATCGACCTCGCCGTTGGAACTCACTGCAAGATCCATCTCTGTTCGACTGCATTTAACTTCAACAATAGCAACAACGTCAACGCCACAACATCCCCTCGTCTTCAACTTCCCCCTATAGGCTCTGCCGACTCTTCATCGTCTTCGACCTCGCCGCCGGTTCTCTTCATCACCTCCAACACTGCCGGTTGACTGCCTCCATCTCCTCGCCACCAACATCTCGTTGAGATCACCCATTGGTCACGACCGTCGACTGTGACCTCGCCACCGATCAAAGCACCTCGCCTCCTCATCGACTGCCGCTCGACCTTGTCCTCGACTACACGCCACGCTGCTGCCTCCGTTTAGCACGATGACAGCATAAGACCGCCGACAAATCAAGGATTAGTTTGGGTTTGATTTGGATTTCATAAACCCGAACTTGATTCGGACTGCAACCCGACCCTATAGCAACAGAACCCGACCCACTTGTAGACCTTGATCCACTCCTCATGCACAACAGATCCGTTGAGCATCAAGTTTTGTTTTCAGCTGTTTCTCAGCCATCTGGGGCCCGATTCGAGTGATTCTTGAGGTGTTGGAACAGTGAAGACCAGAGCTATGCATCCAACAATCATTGACAGGACACTAAGGTTGATGTGATCCGCAACAGGTACATTTTCTTGATCCAAAACTGTTATTTAGAGTCTAATACCCATTCTTTGAGATTTTATTGATTTTAATTGTTGTCCGCAAAGTGAGATTGTGCTTATCTATTTACTCTTAATTTGCTAGTCTAAATATTGATCGTATAATCTTTACTTGCATAACATATTTATAATCTTAAATTGATTCACGATTAAACTAGATTAGTCTACACACATTCTTTGTTAAACCCATCTGCTGCGTTATTAGTTTTAATCTTTTCTACCCAACAATCGTAACTTGTTGGTGAAGTTTGAGTTTAGCAATATTATCGTTCACACGTTTCACATCAATAGACAAAAAATTAGTTTAACATCTAGTTTAGGGTCGTGTCTTCCCTAACCTTTAGGGGAGTCTAGTCAATCCTCTATCACCCTAATGGATCCCCTATCACCCTAATGAATCCGACTGAAGAAACTTGGAATTGTCGCAAAACTCGACATCATGTTGGCTATGCTCGATAACATGATCCAAACTTGTGAAATTCAAAACAAAATAATGAAAAACAGTGATCCAGTTAGTAAATAACCTACGACCGTGCACCCACCAGTGCAACTATATGCCAGGCGTGACCTCCCACCCGCCACTGATTAAAGAATACCAGTGTCTAGACTTTTCTCATCTACCCAACCTTATAGATCTACCCTTCCACACCCACCTAGAAATGATTTTAAGGGCAAGAACGTTGAACAAGATAACAGAAACAAAGGCAAAAAAAGAAAATTTTCAAGATTAATATTGTTGCTAAATGCAATAAGTGCCAAAGGTATGAACATATAGCGGTCGACTGCATCAGTCATGTTAAGTTTGCCATTATTAACGGAGCTCCCATAGTAGCCCTTGAGTCTGAAATCGATATTTCTCTAGAAATCACTCCCGTGATTAAGGAGTTTAGTGTTGTTTCCCGGCTACTGCAGCTGCTGTCCCTGCTGCCCCTCCCACAACTACCGACTGTTCTTTCTCTCCTCTGTCTTTGTTGCCGACTCCACCACTTGCTGCTGCTTAATCTTTTTTTTACTGTCGTGGTCTGTTCTGATCGCCACCCCTTTCTCCTCTATTGTCGACCCCCATTGTTATTGCCTGCTCTGGTCGCCATCTCCTTCCTCCTCTACTGTGGACACCATCCCTTTTCTCTTTTGCTTTATCGTCACCAGTGTCTCACTATTTGTCTCGCACTACCCATGGCAGAATATTAATATGAACGTCGTGTTATGTCTCTTGAAACTCTTAGAAAACTCGTTATTGGTTTAGTTTCAGGAGCAAGTATTCCTAACTTGCCACAATACCGAGTGAATCCCACAGAGCATGCAGAGTTCAAAAGGTAAGTTGATCTTAAGTTGTCCATTACTGAAGTTGTCTATAATACATCTGTTAATAGGACAACAGATAGAAACCCCATGATGAGATTACTTATGGTTTTAGGCCTAAACAACCGACATACTTTATCCCCGTAGCTAATCACTATAGAGTTTCTGAGTCGGCATCATCATTTATAGGGTTTATTGCATCACACGTGTACAAATTACATAAGAAAATTAGTGATAAGGTTGCTTAAAATAACGACTACAAGTTACGAGCTGATGTCAGGAACAAATTAAAAACTTTTAATATTGGTGCTATTAAAAAGTTACATGACTGTAATACTGGCCTATTTCAAATCTTGAAGAAATTGAACTATAATGCTTATGTTATAAATCTTCTTAAAGATTTAGTATCAGTTCTACTTTCAATATTAAAAACCTAGTGGATTACAAAGGTCTTAATTTTATCTCACTAATTGATGAGCCTTTTGCTGAGCCTATTTTTTACTCCTCTTCTTTCACTCAAAGCAGATAAATTTGATGAAATCTTAGATGATGAGATTATCCGCCACCAGTGATGGTGTGACTCGAAAATATTAAATCCATTAGAAAGGAAAAGTGCCGACTCATGGTGTATGGATTGACCCGGATGTTGTGAAGTGATACAAGAGCATTTCTATACTAGACTCGAAGGGGTCAAGTCCTCTTCCACCAGGAGAGAATGATGTAGACATCCAACCATGACCTTGGCGCGTATATCATTGTTGGAGAAGACGAGTCGCTTCGATTTTGTTCGAGTGGTTCAATAAGTCTTTATGTATTTTCTTTTATTGTATTTTTATTTTTTAGTTTCTTTCTAATAGTTTTAGTACCACATCGGATGTCTCTGAAAGTTAGATTTTGTAAAGCCTATAAAAGGCCTCATGTACTAATTAATTGGATCAATCAAGAAATGAATCCAAAAATTTCCATTTAAATTTTTTAGATCTGAGTTCTTGTGATCTTGAGATTGATGTAAGGGGTGTGAAGGCCGATCTGATGCAAATGGTGTGAAGTTCAAATCTTATAAGATTCTTGTTCATCTTTCATATTTCTTTGTTCATTTACTCAAACCTTAGTTTTCCTCTTCTATTTAGATTGAAGGCGATTGCGATCCCCAATATTTTACACAAGTTTGAGCTTCAAACTGTTAATTTTTCAGAATGAGAAAGTCTTGGCTTTTACTTTTCTCACTGCACAAATTTTGTGAAAGTTATTTCAGTTTACACTGGATTTTATTGACATCTTACTGAGAAACTAATTGATTTCATATCATTTGATATAGATAGCTCTCTATATATGTTTTCCAACATGGAGATTGTTGTTATTCAAGCACACATAGCATCAATGTTATTTTTTTAATGATTTAAGTGTATATCTTGTATCTCTAAATCCACTGATTTTCACTATGTTGTATAGGTGGGCTTGTCGAAACTTCATGGTGGGGTCAGGCAATATGTGGCCATGTGATTTCAAAATGGGCAAGCTACTGGCAACTCTTCAAACCTATAGATGCATGTACAATTTTGAGATAAGGTACTTTTTCTATCATGTTCTTTAGCATTTCTAGTCCTCGTCAAATAAGATTGTTGTCCGATATGGATGGACAAGTCATATTGCACAACGTATTATTGACATTTTCTCATAATGTAAAATTTGAGAACTATATTTCTGTACCTAAAGGCTTTTTCATTTTGATATGAATAATGTGCAAGCATGTGGTTGTACTTTAACTAGTGGATTATTTGCTACAGTCAATAATGAATTTGTGGATTCTTATACACAAAAGAGATCCAATTTAATATTAGGAACTTGTTTACTTTAATCCAGATCCATTTTGATAGGATAAAACTCATTTTAATGCACAAAAGATACTCATTGTTTCTAAATTAAGTTGAAATACCAATTCGTTTTGATAGTATAAAGCTCATTCTAGTGTACAAAATACTCATGTTTCTAAATTAAGTTGGAATACCATGAAACATTTTCAAGTTTCTGTCTTTGACCTTATTACCTAAAAGAAAATGTAGGCTTAAGTATAAGTTTACAACCTTTTCTAAGATATATTACTTTTGGAATAATTTTTTTTCAGTCAACTTATAAAACTGTGAAAATATATGAAGAACACTCCACACCCTTTAGCTGCAAATGGAAATAGTATAAATTGTATAATGTACATGTATAAGAAATTCTCAGCAAGATTGATCTCATGCCCACATAAAAATGTGCAATGAAGGTAGGTGAAGCAATTGATACTGCAACTCCTCGACATAGAGATATTAGTGCTGATTATCCCATTGAGGTGATCTAATTATCAAATTTTTGTAGGTGGAATGATACTCCCTTGGTGTACTGTGGCACTTATAGCATGGAGCAAGTTTAGAAGTAATATGTTGTCATTTAAATCACGTCAGATAATTTATATTATTTGATAA
The DNA here is from genome assembly GCA_038442645.1 of Agave tequilana. Lineage (NCBI taxonomy): Eukaryota > Viridiplantae > Streptophyta > Magnoliopsida > Asparagales > Asparagaceae > Agave > Agave tequilana. The sequence goes on along the minus strand of JAVJIF010015070.1, from coordinate 31,593 downwards.
ACACATAATACTTGAGTTGCTGTTTGAATATTATAATTAGGTCTCCTTACATTTTATTTTATATCATTATAGCTCAATACTCTTTAGCCATAAAAAGGAAAAAAAAAAGATTTATATTCAAGAACACTTCTTGGTTGCACTAGTGTAAAGCCATAAACTGCATGACCAATGAGCTGAATTTTCCTACTGGCTCGTCCTGTCGTCTATATTTCGATGGGCCAACTTGAATTTGAATTTATAAAGGGTTGATAGTTGTTGTTGGCTGTAAAATTTTGTTCAATCTTTAGCCTTCTGTTATGTAGCCAACCACATTTGATGAGAAAAAGTTTAGATGATAATGGTGATTCATGGATGTTGAATAATTGGTGTTTATTCTAATAGTTGCTATATCTGTCATTGAATATAACTGATTTATAAAATTATATTCTGTGGTGCTGATGTTGAAACTGAATGTACCTTCAAATCTAGTGGATGTACTTTAACTAGTGTAAGTTTACAACTTTTTCTAAGATATGTTACTTTTGGAATTATTTTTTTCAGTCAATTTTATAAAACTGTGAAAATATATGTAGAAAACTCCACACCCTTTAGTTTCAAATGGAAATAGTATGAATTGTATAATATACATGTATAAGAAATTCTCAGCAAGATTGATCTCATACCCGCATAAAAATGTGCAATGAAGGTGCCCGAAGCAATTGATACTGCAACTCCTTGACATAGAGATCTTAGTACTGATAATCTCATTGAGGTGATCTAATTATCAAGTTTTTGTAGGTGTAATGATTCTCACTTGGTGTACTGTGGCACTTATAGCATGAAGCTAAGTTTAGAAGTAATATGTTGTCATTTAACTCACGTTAGATAATTTATATTATTTGATAAACACATAATACTTGAGTTGCTGTTTGAATATTATAGTTAGGTCTCCTCACATCTTATTTTATACCATTATAGCTCAATACTCTTTAGTCATGAAAAAGGGGGAAAAAAGATTTATATTCAAGGACACTTCTTGGTTGCACTAGTATAAAGCCATAAACTGCATGACCAATGTGCTGAATTTTCCTGCCGGCTCATCCTCTTGTCTATGTTTCGATGGGCCAACTTGAATTTGAATTTATAAAGGGTTGATAGTTGTTGTTGGCCGTAAAATTTTGTCCATTACCCTTCTGTTATGTAGCCAACCACATTTGATGTGAAAAAGTTTAGATGATAATGGTGATTCATGGATGTTGAATAATTGGTGTTTATTCTAATAGTTTCTATGTCTTTCATTGAATATAACTGGTCTATGAAATTATATTCTGTGGTGCTGATGTTGAAATTGAATGTACCTTCAAATCTGACATATTACCCTATAGACCTGTCCCCCTATAGAGAAGATGGTGACAAATGACAAATTTAATTAGTGGTGCTACCATACTCTCATCATTGGAAGCCTACTTATAACTTACACATACTTTTGGAGCTTCGTTGGAATGGCAGAGACCTGTTAATAAACTGTTCTTTTGTATAAATCTGTCTCAGATTACCCATTTTTCATGCTGGAGCATCAGATTCCAGTACATTCAAGAATGTTCTTCGCAGCGGAATTATTCGTCATGCCAAAGAACTGCAAACTGCCAAAGCTTTAGTAGATGGGAAATTGGTAAGGTCACACTTAAATTTATTTTTTGTGTTTTGTAAGGATGTGATGTTGAGAAATAATATTTTGGGCCCTTTTGTTACAGTGCTAACCAAAGTGAAATTTAACAGTTTTCCCAAGTATTTTTGGCATACCACGCAGATCCTGTATTTGCTATTTTCAAAATTTTTCTCTGGCTCATTGGCTTGCCACTATGTTGAACAATGAGCTATATTTTTCTGAACTTTGAATTTACAGAAATTCTTCTAGAATATTGCAGTCAGCTAATATGAAATGTACTTCTGCTCTTGTTTAGCTGTGTTGACAGGTTACATAAAGTTGGATCATATGGCATCTAATTTAAGTAACATTTAAGAATTAAATCTCAAGGAAACTATACACCCCGAAATAGTAAAGTGGAATCATAGTTCTTAGTTTTATCTATCATGCATGTGACTGAAGATGTGTTATATTATTTCTATCATTTATTTGTGACTGAAGATGTGTTATATTATTTCTATCATTTATTAATTTCATGTTTACATCTGCAGGTAACTGAAGATCAACATATAAGTTCAGAGCACATACATAAAGTTGAATTGCTTTTGCCTTTTATGAAAGATGCTTCTGCTGAAGGTGAGTGAGGATTTTAACTGGCATGGAACAGGCACTTTCATAAATTTTATAAGAATAAGCATCATACTTATGCCTATATGTAGTTTATGCTTCTTTTACCTATTCTATGTAGAAAGGGCTAATATTGTGGAATTTCATGTAAAGCATGCAGCTCGAATGATGTTGCTGGACTAGTTGTCTTGACTGGCTCTATATGCGCTTCTGCATACTTGGGTCCAAAAGAACCGGTTTCACAAGCTATATCTGATTTAAAGGTATTCAGAACTAAGAATCCTCCTTATCATTAAGCTTGGACCATTGATAATTTTTCAACTGTAATTAGAATATTTATGCTAATTTTACCGCATATCCTTCCCTGATTCATAAGCATAGCTTAACATTTTTATAGTGACTGATTAGGAAGCATTTAAGATGCACAAGTTGTTCATATGTGACCATTCTTTGAAGATCAACATAAATTTCTTTTCATAGAACACATGGTGGAGCAGATGGTAAAACCATATTTATACCTAGAATCTCCTTTCTGGACAGCTACACATTCAGCAGTTCTAAATTATACTAGGTTCTTGACTTCCAAACATTCCCAGATGGGTTACTTGACAAGATAAAGCAAGGAATTGATAGGTCTTTCGGAGATAATAAAGTTGAATCCCGATAATGTGTGCAGGTTAGATGCTTAGATCTCGTGGCTTCATTACTTAAGAGGATATTTGAATCTTTCCTTTTCTCTCTCCCCTACCCCACCCACCCCACCCCCCCCCCACCCCCCCTCTCACCCCACAAAAAAAAAAAAAAATCCAAAAATACTTTGAACCCTTGTGTTATTCTACTCTATCTTGGTGTTGATATTTGGAATTTCCTTTTTGTAGGAAATCATTATTTGGCTGTCTACCCATTTTTTCTGCTATTGGAAAAACAATAGTTCCAATAGAAAGTTGCATGCTAATGGTGGAACTAAAACAGGAGGGGGAAGCCAAAGACACGGCTATATAATGTTGTATAATTACTTGTTCTTTTATGTATTTGATTATGATGCAAGATAAACCACATGTCTTGATATCATGCTGAAAGTTAACTTTTGACTGCCTGCTGCATATTCATGTCATTCAATGCTTAGTTTGTATTATTTATTATTGTGCTACATTCAAGTGGAAGGGCGCTCATTGGAAAAATAATGCTTATTTCACTATTTTCAGGCATTAATGCCTGCAAACCCTTATGAATTATTTGAACTCTTAGTATCAGCTTATTTGCTCCTGTGTTCTCATCACTGTATGTTGCAAACTTTTATTAGTAGTTCGTCTCCATTGCGATTGTATCTTGTCCATGTATAACAAATGGAGGACTGTATATTCTTCTTTGTGTTTTCTATGTATTTTGTGCATAGTCATTTAATGTTTTGTGTATATTGCCCTTGAGAAGTGTTACCTCTGAAGTACTTGTTTACTTAATTGAAATATTCATCCTTCTCCTTGCTAATCTGTTTGGAAAATAACATCTTCTGTTAGGGAGATATCATATCAAGTTTGCAAAGTAGACTTGATATCATCTCTGATGAGGCAGAAGATAAGGTGGACCGGACCAGTAACAATGGCGAGGATGTAACTTGTGATATATCCACTGAGAAGGCCATCCATCAACTTAATTTGCAGGAAGAGAGGTCATTGACTCTGTGATACTGATAAGTTTCTGAGCATGAATGTTATTTAAATAACAGTTAATTATATTTTATCTCTCACCACTAATTATTTATTATCATTGAGGTACACCTGGCACTTGATCTATGTTGAATGTAAAACTCTCATCGAAACTAGGATTTTTTTTTTTTTTAAAGCCCATTTTACCTTTCTACTTTGCTGGTTATTTTTCCATTTATCTTGATGGAAGTTTCAATATCTGTTGATCTATCATAAGAAGCTAATACCTCAACCATGCTATGTGGTTTGACTATTACATTAATTTATAGAAGTTGGGGACAGTGGTACCTGAAGTATGTAGAAGGAACCATATCAATAGTGCATCCATTGTAAACTCAAGTCTACTCTGCCTCCCACATTTGATTGCTCTGATGTTTATGAGTGTTTAGCTTCTGCTACACAGGAGATATATTGATCTCTTCTAACCAAGTTAAATTAGAGTTTAGTACTTCAAACTTCTTATATAATTACACTATTCCTTCTCTTGCAAAGTCAACTTTATGGTAACATTTCTCCCAAACACTTCATAGGTCCTCCATTTTCATATCATATCTAGGGCTGTTGAGCTTTTCGTGCTAGAATCTCCTTGCGTTTCTGCTCCCAAGATCTTCAGGTAGCTATTGTCTAATGAATTAGGCAAAGATCTTAAGCGTCCACTGCTTAAATGGCACCCATGGAATTTCCAAGCATCTTAAGAGTTAGTTTAAGTACTTCATGCACTCCGGAAGTATTAAATGTGTGCTCAGTGCCTTTCTTTTGTTCTTGTATTCTTACTGTCATCAAAATTTTATTTAGAGAATTATTCCTTCCCTTTATACATTTATATTTATACTCATCACATGGCATAGCATTTCATATACTATGACTCACGGCCTGAGTGCACAATTTTTGGCAACAGGAAACCTTATTGCCTCTCTTTTCCTAGAAGAGTTTTTGTTCCATGGTTGGCGGGCATCTTCATTTGTGATTACCTGCAACCAATGGAGACTTTTGAGGTATGTTTATCTTTTTCTTCGACTTGTGATTGTGATGATTTAAAAGAGCGTATCTTGCCTATTTAATCAAATATTTCGGTTTTTAGATAAGATAGGGAATTTTCATGTCTATATCCTACTTCTCTTTCATGAGAGAAAATGAACTTTGAACATTAAAATGATTAGTTGAAAGAGCTAATATTGCCTGTTCAATCTAATATTTTAGGTTAGTTTCAACATTTTTTTTTTATTCATCCTTGCTTTCACAAAAATTTTTAACATTGTGGTTTTTTTCCTTTTTATTTTTTTTTAGTAAAAGGAAGAAAACCCTACTCTTTTTCATGAATAAGACCATACTGAAACAAGCTACATCTAAATTTACATATTCATGCAAAATAAAATAAAAAACAGAAAAGAAAAAAGAAAGAGAGAAAAATAAATAAAAGTAAAGAAAAGAAAAACATAACTCGTGGCAGGAGGAAACTTCTTTTGACGCCGGCAGTAGAATCAAGCACCCTAACTTTTCTTATTATTTTTTTTAATCTTCTGTAATTCTTTATAGGATCTAAATGACCGGTGTAAAGAGATGCTCTCTATCGAATCTCCAATAGAAACCTCTGCAATATTAGAACTGGAAACTGAAGCAACCTCTATAACAACAAAATCTTTCTGGGATGTAATCTGCGGAGACTCAACACGTCCTGTAGCTGAATCCAAGAATACAAAAGGTTTTACCAAAGGAGATATCAGCGGAAAATCAAATAAAATCGGTCTCAATCTTGCAACTGCTATTCTCATTCTCCTAGTAGCACTCTTGTTGGGATGGGCATTCACAGTTCTCGGTCCTGTGAAGCAAGTTCATTAAACACTAGCTCCTGATTTCGCCACTTCTCTCTGTGCTTTTCTAGCTGTTGAATATTTCAACCTGCAACGTGTTTCCTGAACTTGTCCCTTGTACTTCGAGTTTGCTGGATATTTTGGCTGTGTAACATACATGACTATAGTTTTGGTGGTTGTTTCAATTCTCAAATGCAAAACAGGTGAAAAGAGCTGATTGCAGGTAGCTCTAGTTTCACGCATTCCAAATATGGTGTGCGCGCGAGCGCGTGTTGGATTCGTTTCTTGGTTCATGATTCACATTACTTTGTGTAGCATTTTTGGCCTCTGATTGTTGTGGCAGGCTGTGATGAACAAACACTCCTGTGTCTGAAATTTGTCCAAATTGAAGGAGCCTCCTGAAAAGAGGAATCCTTTTCAAACACCAACATAGGGAAGCCTCTCAACCTCACACCCAGACCCAGCCATCCTGGGGCCTGAAACTTCCCTTCGGCCAAACCCACTGCCGGAAAATGGTAAACCCGGCGGTGGTGGACGTCCTCATCGCCGCTGCGCTCTTCTTTGTCCTCTGCACGATGGCTCCCCATTTTGGCACCCTCCGGCGCAGGTTTTGATCGATGAATTGGCAGTGCATAGTGGCACTTCGGAGATGCATAGCGGAGAAGTGGTCCAGTGTGGAAGATTTATAGCCCGTGAAACTTGAGGGACACATCAAAGACAGTTTGATAATTTCATAGCTTGTAGCTCTAATTTTCTTGAGATGCGTCATCGTTAGGGTGAGATGTACAAATGTGTATATACCATTGTAATATATAAAGTGGTTGTGAGGTTCTCTCTTCTTATCATGTAATCTTTGATAACACAGTGAATTTGTGCGCGGCTCTATGATTTTTATCGATTTGAGTTTTTCACGTAAAATTCTGGAGTTTTTTTATTGTATATTTGATCTGTGTTCTTTCTTCTTTCTCAATTTGTTTTCCAACAACTAGGGAACTATCATAAGTTCAAGCCATAAGATATGCTAAAGGAGTAATTCCGTCCCTGAAAAACTTTATTTTTTGTCTGTAACATATTAATTTTATTTGCAAAATGCAACATTTTATAGTAATTAGACCACTATGATGTATATTCTTCTTGCAGCAATATCTTCTCCATCTAATTCCTTGATGAAATTGGTTATTGGAAATGATCATGATACAGATTGGAGCGACAAGGAACACGACAAGCCTGGTTGGTGGAATGGTCTATTTTTGAATGCAGACGTCGACAACAATGGTTTCCTGAACGAGACTGAATTCAATGAGCAAGACTTGTAATCAGACCTTCATTGTTTCATGAAATTTGCAGTTAAGATAAAAAAAATTTCTTTTTCTTAAGGCATTTTCTGATGTTATCAACCCAAAAGTGCAACTGTGGTTCCAAAGGGAAAAAACTAAGGTAAAGATTTCATCTATATCACAAGTACAATGATCTCTTCTACTTATAATGGGATTAACTCAATCCTTGAAGAACACTTCATGCTTCTCTCGTTAGCTTTTATCTGTTCCTCCTTTTTGTTCCCCTCCTTTTTTTCGTATTGTAGAAAGGAACTAAACTATCTTTATTTTGATCTTTGGTGCATGGGTATGTGCCTATACTTCAGAGTTCGCAAATTGCATACGGGTGCAAAGCATGTATATAAGGATTTCGGCTATCTTTTAATGCAAATTACCGCGATTTTTTTCCAGAAGAATTTGATTTTCAAGCTCTTCAATTTGCATCTGTAATCCAGGCTGGCTGATGATAACAAAGACGGCAAACTGACTCTAGCGGAGATGTTGCTGCGTGCCCACCACCATGCAGTTTTCGAGGAGCCGCCTGCTCTTTGAGATCACAACTCTTCACCGCGCAGAGGACAGGTACGTCTTATGCGAAGCGCAAATTGCAGTATATTACTCTCTTCATCTCGCGGAGTGCGGACGTGCCTTAGCTGAAGCTGGACCACCGCAACCAAATCCTTTTGCGCCCTTGGAGAATTGAACTTCACCCACGCACATAGCTAAGTCGGGGTATGGTTCTGATATCAATTGAAAGGACTTGGGGTACCATCCCAAAAGACTAAATTTTTAGATAGAGTTGCTCAAATTTTTTTTCCTCAAGACTATTCCTATGTCTAACTGATGTGGGACTATTTATTCGACAACCAACTCAACATTATTTGATTCATAGAGTCTGCACAGTGTGGCGAAAAAAGTATTTCTCCATATGGGTATGTGATGAATGTATTGAGTGTTCATGTATCCCCATACAATACACAGATATGCGCTAGAGAGAATTATGCGCTTGTCTTGATCCAGGCATGTAGCTTGTTTAATTCACTTGGAACCAAAACAAATGGGTGACCCTGTTGGGGTATTTTTCCCATAACAAAATAAATTTGCATGTCAATTGCTCGGTAGATTTATTTTTGTACAAGATGACCAGGGAGGAGACGAATACTAACTTCACATAAGCATCACTCATGATTGCAAAGCAAGCGAAACATTATTCAGTATAATTTAACTATATTTATTCCCTGTGGTGGACAAAACTTCGCCACAAGCAGCTGGACGTCCGCGATCAAACGTGTCAGAGTACACAGAGAAGGAAAACTTTTTAGATTATGAGCACTCATGTGGTGTCGGTTTAAGACCCTCGAGTATGAGAATCAGTAGTTGGTATGGAGAGAGACCAGACAGAGAGAAACTGCCTGCGTAGTGGTGGTGAACTGGCAGAGAAAAATTGTCAGCATGATGTAATATGTGCTCTGAGGATTAGAGAAGCTACTTCTTTCTCGTTAGAGAAGGAAATGCATTTATACCCGACAAAGATGGTGGAGTGGATGTTGATAGATGCAGATCTTTAATTGTTCGGTTAGAATCTACTGATCCTTGTAACTACTTGGGTTGAGTCTTGATAGTTGAGATTGACACGTTGGAGGGTTATCCATCATTATCCCCAACTGCTTGTTGAGTTGTAAGGTCGTTATAAAGTCATGGGCAAGTGGAAAGATAAAGATGCTTAACCGCCTTCACAATCTGTGGGATCTATCTCGATATGCTGCTGGGATGGAGGAAATTGCTGTCACGTGACGGGATTCTTGGATTGGAGTCGGAGTGCCCTCGAGAGTGGAATGGTCTCAGAGTCGTGGATGAAGGATGCTTTCACAAAGGAGGCGGCAAAGACTTCAGAATGGGTTCCTGAGAGCTGGTTAAAGTTTCTGTCACTGGACTCGTGTCATGATCCTGACAAGGGCAAATTTTGATCACTACATCCAAAAAAAAGTTGTAAAAAGAATAAAATGATTTGTGTCCTGTAAAATGGCACGGATATTGGCACCCACAAAATTGATTAAGACACTCACCAAAAGATTACAAGTGTGCCATTATTATTTTTTCGACACAACTATCTTTGTGAAAAAGTCCAAAATACTCTCTCCTTCTTCCTCACCACTTCTCCTTCTCTTCTCGTTCAAGCTGCGGCGAGCCCCCTCTTCCCCCCAACTGGCGGTACCCCTCTCATCTTGCCGCCCTCAGCCCTCTCCTTTTCTCACACACGGTCGAACACAGCCGCGAGCCGTGACGGGCGGGTGCACTAATCCGGGAGGGGGGGTTGGATTTCTAGCTATGTATCGAGGGACTAAAAATTTCTAGCTAAAAATTTGAGGATCATCCACAAATAGGACCACTAATTAATCGGTAAAGATTATTAATCTATAATATGATTTTTCATCTCTATACATTAAGTGGGTGGGAACAACCAAAACCAAACAAGGTGAAGGGTGTGGATGAATAGCTATGTATCGAGGTGAAAATACTTTGTCGACTTGCTTGAAATTTCCTCACATGTTTATTCGGGCGACAGAATCAATAAGCCACAATGCATGGCATCATTAATGTATTCATTTGAGTCCGACCTATTTATCTTATTGCATAGACATGTAAATAGATTTCAATTGAAGCATTTTTTTCCTCATCGTTGAGTTGGTTAATAAAAAATATAATTATATCCAATGTACTAATTAGTGACATTTTTGCCCCTATGGGTGGGTTGTGTGGGTGCGCGTCGTGTTGTCAAGAAACTGAGTGGCCCTCCATGATTGGAAAATTTCTAGCCACGTTTATTGGCTACCACCCACCTCAACGAAGCTGAACATATTTATTTTTTCTCGAGTGAGAGGACTATTCCTCAAGTTCTTTAGCCCGTGCATTTCCTCGTATCCTCTCCTACCACGTACCAATCCTACTTGGCACCAACGAAATCTCACTAGCCCGTCTATCTTTAGATTTGAAAATATGTGGTTATCTCACGATCATTTTGGCATTGATGTACTACTGTCCATGTCCTTACTTATCATCACTACTTTAAACCTGCTGGCAAACTGGTCTTAAAGCTCAGGGCCCTGAGATCCTTCCTCAAATCTTGGAGCCGGCAAAACTTCCCCCGTTTGATCTCTAGCAAGCGGCAACTACTTTCATCCATACAAGTTCTTTAGCCCTGCACTTCCTCGTATCCTCTCCGACTACATACCAATCCTGCTTGACACTGGCAAAATCTCACTACGCCCGTCTATCTTTCAATTTGAAAATATGTGGTTATCTCACGATCATTTTGACACTGATGTACGACAGTCTATGTCCTCGCTTACTGTGACTACTTCAGACCTAGTGGCAAACTGGTCTTAAAGCTCAGGGCCTTGAGATCCTTCCTCAAATCTTAGAGCCGACAAACCTTCACCTGTTTGATCTCCAGCAAGAGGAAACTACTTTCATCCATACAAATCTTTCAATCCATCAGTGACTTCCGCCTTTTTACACAGATGGAGAGGAATCATTTCTCTCACCTTACAATGCAATTAGAGCAGATCCAAACTGTAGTAGAAACTATGTGGGCACAGAGCCTAAATTAAGTGGCAAAATAAAGGAGATAAAAAACACCAAATTCTCCCATTATACAGCTAACAAAAGGAGAAGCAAAATTTTGACTACTCGACTGTTTTTAGCAGACAAAGGAGAGAGAGGACTAAAAGAGGCTAAATTGCCTTCGCTTTCAAGAAATTAAGAGAGTTACCTCTCTAAATTTAGGGTGAAATTTTTTGGCTGATTTTGACTACTTGGCTGTTTTTAGCAGGCAAAGGAGAGAGGACTAAAAGAGGCTAAATTGCTTTCGCTTTCAAGAAATTCAGAGAGTTACTTCTCTAAATTCAGGGTGTTAATATCCTAAAACCTTCTTCTTTCAAGAAATCTTCAGAATCAGACAAGAAGGAATTCCTTAAGATTCCATCGATCGCATCGTCAACAAAATAAAGTGGTTGCGCGCTGATCAGACTGCCACTGGCACCCTTTTCCACAATCTCAGAAGAGATACTTATAATTTTTCTTTTAATTACTTATAATTTTCTCTTAACAATTTTGTAAAATTTTCCTTTATTGAATTTTCAATGAAAAACAAGCATGCACTAAATACAATTGGTCAATTTTTCCTGAAATTGGATTTTGCCAAAACTTTGGATACAATTGATTGGGTTTTCCTCTTGAAGGTGCTACAAGCTTGTGGTTTCGGCAATAGATGGTTTGGCTGGATTCAATACATTCTTCACTCTTTTTTTTCTGTTCTAGTCAATGGTCAACCAGGAACTCCCTTCAGATGTAAATGAGAACTATGGCAGGGGGCCCTCTATCTCCGTATCTATTTATACTTGGAGTGGATGTTTTATCACGGATGGTGAAGCTAGCATATGAGGGGGGATTTGTTCAAAAAGTTGGCCCTTTGAATCCAGAGATTTCGTGCCTTCAATATGCTCATGACACTATCATGCTTCTTCCCCTGGACCTTCTATCTATCAAGATGGTTAAAATTTTGATCTACATCTTTGAACTGCTCTCTGGACTTTCTATCAACTTTCATAAATCATCATTGTACCAGCTTGGACCCCCCGAGTTTGAATTTGTCTCAAGTCTCTGGCCTACTTCACTGTACATCAGGATCCTTCCCTTTCACTTACCTTGGGCTCCTCCTTAAGCTGACCACTCTTTCTAAAACCGACTGGCAACCACTTCTTGACAGAGTCAAAAAGAGATTAGCAGCCTGAAAAGGGTCATACCTTATCTCGTGGAGGTAGATTAGTACTAATCAACTCAGTCCTGACTAGCCTTCCACTCTACTACATGTCATTTTTTTTTCCTGCAACAATGGGTGATCGGTTACATTGACCGGCTATGGCGTGCCTTCTTTTGGAAAGGGGACAGTAGAGTCACTGACAGTCATTGCCTAGTTGAGATGTTTTTTGCCCTTCACGAGATGCTGGTGGACTTGACATCCGTAGGTTGAAAGACTTCAATTTCTCCCTATTATCTAAATAGTGGTGGAAACTCGTGTCCAATCACCAATCCTCGTGGATACAAGTGGTTCATTATAATCACTATCATTGGCGTAGGACTTTGGATCTTCTGGATATGCTTCCGGGGCGCATCCCCTTCTAGCGAGGAGTTCTTAAGGCTGCCAATGTTTTCAAACTTGGCCTCAGATTAAGCTGTGGGCAGGGAAATCCGGTAAAATTCTGAGAGGACTGCTGGATTGGAGAAGTTCCCCAAACATATGTGTTTCACAGTGTTTTCGAGATAGCTTCAGATAAAGATGATTGGGTCAACTCTCAAATTCATGACAACAATTATGCTCTCACTTTTTGCCACCCCGTTTCTCAGATGAGGCTACAGATGTTGGAAGCTCTTATGAAGTCTCTTCGACAACATACATTTAATGATGCCTCAGACTAGGTAACTTGGAAAGCATGCTTTTAGTCATATTCACAGTGGGCTCCCAATACCGTTTTCTATATCCTACACTACCAGTAGACAGAGCAGCAAAGATTTTATGGAAGATGGTTACCCCCTCTCAGTCAAGACTACTACTTGGCTAGCAGTTTGTGACAGCCTCAGGGCAATACTTACACAGGCGTGGCATCCGACCACTAGCGATGTGCATATTTTGTGAAAGCTACCCCCGAATTGTCCTCTCACATATTCTTATCTTGCGACATTACCCTGAGAGTATGGGCTCCTCTCTTGATTGGTCTGGCCTGCCAGACACTCTGTATTTCGAGCACAGCTCGCAAGATTTGGACATCAACATCCAAGCTGTTGTTTGGTGGATCGAACGCAATGCACGAATCTTTAACCAAAGCAAATATCAGCATCAAACTTTTTTCAGTGGACACAATTTTACTCTAAATTCTGGAGAAAATATTTTGTATAGCTTTGTTTATTTATGTGAGTTATGTTTATTTTTTCTCATTTTTCTCCCCTCGCTGAGTGAGGGGTCTCCTTCTTGCTGTAAATCTTTGGCTCTTTCTCATAAATTCGAACTGGACCTCTTTTGTTCCCGTTTCCCTCTCAAAAAAGATAATTACTATGATCCTCTGGTGACCTTAGGACCAAGTGAAGCATTCTAGACCGTACAATCAACCAACTAACGGCAGAGATCAACCCAACAACAAGATCTCAGCGATTGGCCGAAGCCTCTCGCTCTCGAAAGCTGATTGGTCCACGTCACCATGATGACATGTTCTGTTTTCCAGATCCATTTGGACGCGGTTTGGGTCACGAAATCGCACTATAAATTTGGAACTCGTGGTCGCAGGCGAAGCCAATTCGTGAGAGAGAGGGAGGGGGAGGGGGAAAAAGAAAACTAAAAAAACATTTTCTCTCGAAGGGAGAGAGTGGGCGAGTGTTTTGATCTCAGATCTGTTCGCTTGTTGTTCTCCTTTTTAGCTCTGCGATCTCAGCGAAGAGAAGCTCCTGAAGAAGGGGGCGCCATGGATCGATCCAGGAGGAATCGAGGTTCTTTGATCCTGTTCGGGCTTTTTCTTGCTGGTACGTGGCGAACTGATCTCTCGAAATGGTTAATTTTCCGTATTTATTGCATTTATTTGAGATTTTTAGTGATGCGTTGTGTTTACTTGATGAATGTAGTTGATATGATCTAGTTGTAGGGTTCGACTGCTTAGATCCGTGCATTCTGTTTTGATTCGTGATCTGATTTGAGTTTGGATTTCTCTTTTGTAGACCGAGAATTGGAGTTTGTTTGAGGTTATAGATATTAGTTTTTAGCAGTATTGATCCATTTGTTGCTTAATTTGAATCTAGTTGTTAGAAATCACTGAAAACAATGAATCATGATGAGATTAGCTTTAGAACTTTCAGCAGACCTAGTGGTTTGATGATGGTTTATATGACCAAGACTGTAGATTTAAGGTGTATATTTTATTTCTTTTCTGTTGAATCACAACTTGGAAACATTTATTAAATTTGAAAACAACGTTAGATTTAGGGCATGTTTGGATCGAAAATGGAACGAGGAAAACTGTGGCGTCGTCAAATCACGCCATTTTCAGGTGAAAAAAGCAAAGGCAAGCCTTCAGCGCGACAAAACCGGCAGAGCTCAAATAGCCCGCCACATCAGTTTCTGATGGGCCCACCATGAATTTTTTTTATTTTTTTTAACAATCAAACAAAAATTTCAAAATATGACTGATGTTGACAGGGCACAATAAATTTACAAGAGGATTTTGGAGAAACAAACAGCCTAGGGATGGCTAACGGGATGAATCGGGTTGATTCGTTCCGTTAGCTAACGAATCCGTTACGAATCTCGTAACGAATCCAAACGAGACGAATCAAGAATTGGGGTAACGAATCGGGTCTCTCTGACCTGATTCGTTACCCGGATTCGCCGAGACGCGTTAGACCCGTCTTGGATTTTATTATTATTTTATTTTTAAAAATTTCAAATTTACCACAATATGTAATTTTTTAAGCTGTTGAGGGTTTAAAAAAATAAAAAATAAAATAGGGTCTGAAACTAATTTTTCCCTCTCACATATATAATAATATAGGACTTAAAAAAAAAATAAAGAAAGAGGAGGGGTTGGGGAAAATTTTCTCCGACCCGATTTGTCCCGTGATTCGTCACAGGACGAATCTGACCCGTCCCGGTTAAACGGGACGGGTCAACTCGGGTTGACCCGCACCCCGCCCTGTGCGACTCAAACGGGTCGCACAGGGCGGGGCGGGGCGGGTCGACCTGGCCCATTAGCCATCCCTAAAACAGCCCCTTGGTTGTTCTCATTGATGATTAGTTTATTACGTAGGTGAACAGAAAAAGGTTAACGTATGCAGGCAGTTATTAGTTTTAAAAAACGTCATCATTTGGATGCAATTTATAGTTTTGATTGTTTACTCTATTTGTGGTACATTATTTGATCTGTTGCAGTTGTTAGATCTATTATGCTCCACATATTATTTTGAAGGATGAAGGGACAGCGACATAGTTTGGAACTGAGTCTTATTTGGAACTAAATAGGGAGCTACCGTTATCTTAAATAACCTTGGCTAGAAACATATAACATATGAATTACTATTAGATCATTTAATTTGGAGAATGTGTTATTTTAAAAGGCAAAATTTTAGTCTATCTAGATTTTGAAGCTCTAAAGACAAAGTTTTGACTGTTTTGTTAAATGGTATATCTTTTTATCCTTTATTCAATCTATTTCGCTTGATGTCTCTGTATATTATTTGCAGAAGAGAAAGGCCAGCAACTCTCTAATCTGGCACTGAATTTTATTATAACACACCTTTTTCCAAAATTTATGCTAAGATGCTAAATAGTTAAACTGACTGTCTGTTCTGTTAAATTCCTGACTGAAAATAGTAGCGTTGACCAATCATTTACTGTGTACAATATGCTATGTTAAGTTAAATCTTTTTGAGATGGAGGGTTTTAGGGTAAATGAAATTCAACTATTTGGAATTTTTTTATACTCGATGTATAAGAGGTTCAGTCTGAAATTAATGTCTTTTCCGCATTTTGTCCTGATTCATAAGCTAGGTAAATGTGAACTAACGTTTAACTAACATCAGGTACAAAATGTCAGGAAAACTTTGTTTTGTTTATACTGATTATTGTCCTTTTTAAATCGAGTGCATCTATTCCTCTTTTATCTGATAGCAAGGTTTCTGTCTTCCCTAATTGAATATTTGGATTAGTGTATGTTCCTAAAAAAGAAAAACACCTGTTAGGATAATGAAATGTTAGGGAGTATTGAGCTTTTAAAAGTATCAATTAATCACTGATCTACATCTGTGCATCTGGTCATCTTATAAAGTTTGTACAATCTTGATGACGATGCTCCGCCATTAAGCTGCAAATTTATTGTTGTAGTTCATGCTCGCCAAATATCTGCTGCATGTCTGTAAACATGCATATCCTGTTGCATCTTTCTCAAACTACCTTGTAAACGATTTTTCCTATTGTCCTTGCCTCTTTATTGAATTTGTCTATGTAGAGGTGATATATTATAACTGAGATATGTATGATGTATTAATCTTTTATGGGTATTTTAAGGTTACCTCCTATTTGTTCCTTGCTTAATACTTGGCTCCCTTTAACAATAGGGATTGTGCATGGTTGCTGGATTTCATGATTGTTTTAATACTGAAAAAGTACTTAATAAAAACAACAATATACTGATTTGGAATAATTTGTTCCCAGGATGTTTATTTGCATTCTCCATGGCAAAAGAGGAAGCCACCAAGTTGGGAACAGTCATTGGCATAGATCTTGGGACCACCTATTCATGTGTTGGTGTGTACAAGAATGGTCACGTTGAGATTATAGCTAATGACCAAGGAAACCGTATCACCCCTTCATGGGTGGCTTTCACGATGGTGAAAGACTTATTGGAGAGGCTGCAAAGAACCAGGCAGCTGCGAACGCAGAAAGAACTATTTTTGATGTTAAGAGACTTATTGGAAGGAAGTAAGCTTGCGTTCCTCAACCACTGTTTGATCAAATGTCTTGTTCTGATTCATCCTACCGGAATGCAAGAATACAGTGACTAATGTTTCATTTAATATATGTGCTCCATAGGTTTGAAGACAAGGAGGTTCAGAGGGATATGAAGCTTGTTCCATACAAGATTGTCAACAAGGATGGAAAACCTTACATCCAAGTCAAGATCAAAGATGGGGAAACTAAGGTTTTCAGTCCTGAGGAGATCAGCGCCATGATTTTGACTAAGATGAAAGAGACAGCTGAAGCATTCCTTGGGAAAAAAGTCAAGGATGCTGTTGTCACTGTTCCAGGTAATTAGTGATTCTCTCTCTCTCTCTCTCTCTTTTCCTTTGGTTGAAATGTTATGATTACACTACCAACTCTTACATGGACAAAAGAGATCCTCACACCAATCTTCTTTTATGTTCCAGCATACTTCAATGACGCTCAGAGGCAAGCAACTAAAGATGCTGGTATAATCGCTGGCTTGAACGTGGCTAGAATTATCAATGAGCCCACAGCTGCTGCCATCGCGTATGGTCTCGATAAGAAGGGTGGGGAGAAGAACATCCTGTCTTTGATCTCGGTGGTGGGACATTTGATGTCAGTATCTTGACCATTGACAATGGAGTGTTTGAGGTTTTGGCTACAAATGGTGACACTCATTTGGGAGGTAATATATCCTTGTTCCTTGTCACTTCAAATTCTCTGAGCAATCCTCTAACAGTGACTGATCTTATCAGCGCAATTTAGATTTATATAATCATCAAGAAAGATTATGTTTATCTTCATCACAGAAGATCATGCTCGTCTAGTTTCTGTTTACCCTGAGCTCTTTCGCATGCTTTGGTTTTTTCTGAACGCATATATGATAATAACATTTGGGCTAGTTTATATGCATTTGGAGTTTAACACATGGTGCATGGATTTTTGGCTCACTTCCCTCTATTGTGCGGGTGAGGATTTTGACCAGAGAATCATGGAATACTTCATCAAGCTCGTCAAGAAGAAGCATGGAAAGGACATCAGCAGGGACAACCGTGCTCTGGGCAAGCTGAGGAGGGAATGTGAGCGCGCAAAGAGAGCTCTGAGCAACCAGCACCAGGTCCGTGTGGAGATTGAGTCTCTCCATGAGGGCTTGGACTTCTCTGAGCCGCTGACCAGGGCCAGGTTCGAAGAATTGAACAACGACCTGTTCAGGAAAACATGGGACCTGTGAAGAAGGCTATGGAAGACGCGGGACTGCAAAAGAGCCAGATAGATGAGATTGTTCTCGTTGGTGGAAGCACTAGGATTCCCAAGGTTCAGCAGCTTCTGAAGGACTACTTTGAAGGGAAGGAGCCAAACAAGGGAGTGAACCCCGATGAGGCAGTCGCCTTTGGTGCTGCTGTCCAAGGTAGCATTCTCAGCGGTGAGGGTGGCGAAGAGACTAAAGGTATATATTTCCTTCCGATTCTTTTTCTTTGATCTTTTTAAATCATAATGCTCTCGTTCTGATTCACTATTATT
Source organism: Agave tequilana (assembly GCA_038442645.1). Classification (NCBI taxonomy): domain Eukaryota; kingdom Viridiplantae; phylum Streptophyta; class Magnoliopsida; order Asparagales; family Asparagaceae; genus Agave; species Agave tequilana. Next base: position 13,462 of record JAVJIF010015070.1, on the reverse strand, counting down.
TCGATGCAGACATCTTCTTTTGGATGTGGCACCCCTTACTCTTGGTATCGAGACTGTCGGTGGAGTGATGACCAAGTTGATCCCCAGAAACACAGTCATCCCAACCAAGAAATCTCAGGTCTTCACCACTTACCAGGATCAGCAGACCGTCGTGTCTATTCAGGTAACAAAATTCTCCATCTAATTTCAATCTGTCTCTGATGTTTTGAATCATTCCTGTCATACAGCTGCAATCTCTTGCTGTTTTTGAAGGGAAATTAATGGTTATTATTTTGGTGACTCAGGTCTTTGAGGGTGAGAGGAGTCTCACCAAGGACTGCAGGCTGCTTGGGAAGTTTGATCTCTCTGGAATTCCTCCAGCACCAGGTTTGTATCTTAACACTTTGCTTCAGCATATTATGCACCTATTCTTTCTTTTCTGCTTTTTAATGTCATTTACTTTTAATGTGACAGGGGCACTCCTCAAATTGAGGTCACATTCGAGGTAGATGCCAACGGTATCCTGAATGTCAAGGCAGAAGACAAAGGCACGGGCAAGTCAGAGAAGATTACCATCACCAACGAAAAGGGCCGCCTGAGCCAGGAGGAGATTGATCGCATGGTTCGCGAGGCTGAGGAATTCGCAGAGGAGGACAAGAAGGTGAAGGAGAAGATTGACGCCCGCAACCAGCTGGAGACCTACGTTTACAAACATGAAGAACACCATCGGCGACAAGGACAAGCTCGCCGACAAGCTGGAGAGCGAGGAGAAGGAGAAGATCGAGGCCGCCGTGAAGGAGGCCTTGGAGTGGCTCGATGACAACCAGAGTGCCGAGAAGGAGGACTATGAGGAGAAGCTCAAGGAGGTCGAGGCCGTCTGCAACCCCATCATCTCTTCAGTCTATCAGAGGAGCGGCGGTTCCCGGGCGGTGGGGCGGAGAGCAGCGATGATGATGACTCTCATGACGAGCTTTAAATTGAATAGCTAGTAGTTAGCTGCTCTTGTTTTGAGAGAGAGAGAGAGAGAGAGAGAGTTGGGAGAAGGTTGGTTTGTATTGCCTTCTATTTTTGTTTTGACTGTGTACAGGGGAGGGAGAAAGAGGAGGATATGATATGTGTGATTCATTCCTTGCAGCAGCCCCCGCCTCCGCCCCGCTTGATTGTACAATTTCTGATCTCTATGGGTACACTCTGAACATTCTTAGTCTTTTGGTTAAAAAAAAAATTGTTTCTTTTTTTTCTCTTTCTGTTTTATAATGTTGAAATCATACTCTCTCTTGTTCGGCAATAGCCTGTTGTTTTCTCATTCTCATGGTATGCTGTTCTTATTATATTCTCAGTTCCTTATTTTACTGCGAACGAAAAAAAATGTTCTCTCACATTCTCAGTTCCCATGCCTTACTGCCGGAGAGAGACCTGTTCTCGCTGTGTTTTAATTTTGCCAGTGAGGAAGCTGGTGGGGGAGTTAACTCATTTTGATGTTTGAGATTTGTTGATTTATTTACCCTTTTTCTTTATCTAAGAATCCTAGACACCCTTTTCTTTATCTAAGAATCCTAGACAAAAAGTTCACGAAAACCATTCAGAGGGAGGCACTTGTCCAGGGCCGTTTTAGCTTTTAGGAGTGCGGATGAAGGCACTTACAGAATTGATCAAGGTGCCACAAAAATATCAGGGAGTGGATATTGCTACCCAAAAAATAAGGAAGGCATTTTACAAATAATTACAAATATGTTATTATATTTTTGGACACAATTATCTTCGTAAGAAATATTATAAGTGTCCCTTCTTTTTTTATCGGCAAATAGCGATGAGCCCCATTGGCGTTGTCCCCTCCTTCTAAAAAATTTAAAAGCAAGATTCAACTTTTACAATTTGTTTGTGGTGCAAACAACGACGAAAATTTTTACAACATTCAAACTGCAACACCTCTCCCCCTCCTCTTCCTACCCCCACCCATGCTCCTCACTCGGCCGAAGTTCATTGAACAGAGGTGTCTCTGCTTGTCCGGAATGGCCGAACAGAGGAGGGAGGGGAAGGAGGGGGAAGCGGGGAGCGTGGGGGGGGGGGGGGAGAGCTGAGAGGTCGGGGGGTGTTCGCCGGTGGGGGGGGGGGGGGGGGGGGGGGGATGGGGGGGATGGGGCAGGGAGGTAGGGGGTTCGCCGGCGAGAGAGGGAGGGAGATGAGGGGGAGTAAGTCTGGGGGGTCGCCGACGAATGGTCGGTGGGTCGCCGGCGAGTGAGGGAGAGGAGGAGGAGGAGAATAAGAGGGCATTTTGATCATTTTTATTTTGTTTTTTGCCTTTATCAAAATGGTGGGTGCCTTAATCTAGGGGATGCAGTCCTCATTGGGGGTGGCAATATCCTCTCCCCAAAAAAATCACTATTCATTTATTATTTGTTTGGACACATTTACCTTCGTGAAAAGTCCAAAATGCCTCTATTTCTTATTGAGTTACAAGGGCCCTTCCTTATCCTTCTTTTTCCTTCTTCTTCCCTGTCGACGGTCGCCTCACCCCCTCCTCCGCAAAGAGCCCCTCACCCCTTCTCTTTCTCTCCCCTCCCTTCACCCCCTTCCAGCCCGCCTCTTTCTCCCTCCACCTCTTTCCACCTCCTCAGCGAGGAAAAAGGAGGTGGAGGTGGAGGAGGCCTCTCCCCTCTCCTCCCCCTCCTCCTCCCGCCCGCCTCCCCCTCCTTTATTCTCCCCCACGATAGAACTGTTTGACCACGGCTGGCTAAACAGATCCTCCCCTCATGTTCAGCCATAGATGACTGAACAGATCTTGATTGTTCGGCCAGCAATAGCCGAATAGTTCTGTAGGGGGATTTTTTTGGCCAGTTGTGGCTAAACAGTTCTGTCGGGTGTGAGGGAGGGGGAGGTGGGCAGGGAGGGGAAGAGGAACGGGAAGTCAGGGAGGAGGGGGAGAGGCCCTACTCTACCTCTTTTCTCCTTCCTCCTCCTCGCTGTCAGATTTTGGCGGCGAGGAGGAGGCGGGCGGGAAGGAGGGAGAGGGGGGAGGGGGAGAGTGGGCAGGGGCCATTGACAGATGTGCTTGGGGCTGTCGGGGGAGAGGGGGTGCAGAATGAGAGGAAATGAGGAAGACGGGTAATTTGGGCATTTTTTAAATTTTGGGTCGGTGCCTTGATTTGATGGGTGAGTGCCTTAATCAATTTGCTGGGTATCAATATCTGCACCCTCGTTTTAGTGAAACAGTAAAAAAATCTACTTGAATTGAAAATATCTAGAACTATCCGGCAGGGGGGTCTCTCTGCGATAAAAAATCAGCGGACGGTTCACTGATTAATCATAACAGACAAAAGCACTTGATCTCAAGGAACTCAGACTCAGAATGTGATTCTTAAGCACTTGCACTTGGAGTGGATGCCGAGAACTCATACTCAGAATCATCCCGAGTATTTGGACCCAAGGTGAGCACTTGGTCTCGAAGTGAACCCCGAGTGCTTAGACTCGGAGTGTCCCCGAGCTCCGGCTCACTCTCCCGAAGTACTTCACTATTTTAATTTGTATTGCTTTCTTGTCTCGGTAAAAGCGAATCTGTGAACATGCTAAGTTGTTGCAAAGTAACTGCAATAAATCTGAACCTGCGCTTGATTTGTACGGGGGCTGTTTGTAATGGATAGAGCTCTGTACCTATAAATAGAGATTTTTCTGTTCATTCTCATAAAGACAGAAAACAGAGATCAACTACATTCTTTTTTCTTTCACTGTCATAATTTTCAATTTTCTGGGCAACAATTCTCTATCTAAGCAAGATGTGTCTCCTGTCTTAAACCGAGTGTTGGTGATTCTAGAGATTGTTTTACTGCTACTAGACAAAGCGAATCAACGTCTGGCCAAAAGACGGGCTTTTGATCTTTTAGGACAGCGATTGCATTCCACATGTTAGATTTAATTTGCTTATACTCTGTTTTTTAATTTTGTAGCATTATGTTAGGAAATTTAATTAATTTAATTTATTTTGTCAAAATAATTGATTTGCATTTTTTAAAAATAAATAGCACAATTTTACCCAACATCAACGAAGGGAAAAGGAAAATTTGATTTCTCACATACCAGTAAAAATCACAATTTTTTGCCTAATTAGATTCTCATTTACATTTCTAGCAATTTGACTTGGGGCTAAAGGTGCTCATATGCCATAGGATGGAGCTGAATTTAAATATCTATTTTTCTTTTTCTTTTTTGTCAAAAGCCACCGTTGCATAATAATAATGTATATAAAATAAACTTAACACTTTTACACTATAACCTGGGAAATTTTATATGGCAAATAGATTATTGATGTGTAACATGTTACTGTTTATTTATAGTTGAAAGTTCTTATTAAATTTCAACAATATATGAGTATTAATTTGCATGAACACGACCACATCAATATGTACATGACACGCTGATTATAGTAAGTTCTAAAAACACACATGATACACGTGTGTGATACAATATAACTTTACAATAAAAATATCTGTGCTACATAGTCTTATTATTATCTCTTTAATGCGAGGAGTGACAACCCTCTACTCTCTTTGGGAATTAAAAAAAAGAATTCATAGTCCTCTTTATAACTCAGATAAGAGTTTATTTTCTCCAATACATGGATTTAAAGAAATTCAATTTCAAATGTTTTTCTTTTCCTCCTCTTCAAACAGTTTTTCATTTTTGGAAAATTTCTTTCTTCCGTTAATATTTAATTAACAACTCTATCTATTTATTGTTAACCTAGATATTAAGGGCAATTCAGCAATAAGCGGTCATGAGAGCCCAAGAGGTTAGAGTTGGCTCCTTCACGAGAAAGATCAGGTGATGGTCTTTCGCATTGTGGGCCGTCCATCACAACTCATGGACGACATACAACGATAGAAAAAAAATACGTTTTGTGTTGCCAAAAAGACCATTACGGTTTTTTGCGAGAAGGAGTCAACCACAGCCCGGGCTCAAATCCAGCCAAAATGGACTTTCAATCTCGGCCAAACACGTGTGTGCCTATTGCCCCAAAATCCCCATTGAGTCCTTATCAGCCGATAATGCTATTTTGTTCGTCGTATTTTTTTGTCACAGCGGTCGCTGATCTACTTGAGCCATTTAGCCAACTAAGGGTCTGTTTGGTTGTCGTAACTGGCCGTAATTTGTAGTTGTAATTGGTAAAGTCTTTTACAATTGTAAATGAGTTACATGTATGTAAAGTTTACGGTGTTTGGTTGGTAATATAAAATTGTAAAGTGGGAAAGTGTATTGTACTTTACGGTGTTTGGTTGTCGTAATGTATAAGTCGTAAGTGAAAAAATTGACCACAAAATTAACTATTTGGTGATTTTAAAAGTTTAATACTGCAAATAAATATTAAAAAAAGTTAAATATTAAAAAAATTTAATATTAATATAAAAAAATATTACAAATTTGTATGACCACAAAATTAACTGTAATTGGGCTGTAAGTGAGTGGTAACTGGGTTGCAAGTGAGTGTTAGTTGAGTTACGTAAGTCTTTTACGAATTACGGTCCAAACAAACGTCATAGTTGTAACTGAGTAGTAAGTCATTTACGAATTACGGAGTTTTACGCGAAACAAACGCCCCTAAGAGTGGTGGGTCCTGTCTGGAAGCCAACCGGAATCAACACCCCCAGCCGAGGCGCGTGACGGCTTGGGTGAGCATCGATCGGTTCGGTTCGATTTTTGCTAATTTTTGCAAAACCGAACCGAACCGATTAGACTTAGCAACCGAACCGACTCAATTCGGTTCGGTTTTCGGTTTTTTCGGTTAGGCCAATATTTTTTCATCATTTCTTACATTTTTTAATCACCATTATATTATCATCATTTAATATTCTAATCTCAAATATTCAATACCCAAATTAGAAATAAGAAAAAGAGCCCAACCTTAATGTGAATTAAAATTTCATATTCTAAAACTTTTACGCTATATTTGGGCTCTTATATCAAAACTCACATAATTATTACTACTTTTAATGATAAGAATGAAAAAAGAACTATATTAATATAAATATTATTCTTAATTGTGATGGTGTACTTAACATAACTTTCACATATTCAACATAAAAAAAATGGTATTGCTAGAAATAATGAGATAAGTTTTCTCCAGTTTTTTATTATGAACTATATGATTCACTAAATTGAATTTGGGTGGGGTGATATATAGGGTAAGAGATTCGGTTCGGTTCGGTCGAGTTCGGTTTTTGAAACACAAACCGAAACCGAACCGAACTAGAGCGGTTCGGTTCGGTTCGGGTTCGGGTTTCGGTTTTTTGGTCGGTTATTTCGATTATAACCGAACTCTTCTCACCCCCTAGTGACACGGCTGTGAAAAAAAACGCGGTGAATAAAAAAAACATTTATCAGCCGATCCATTGCGCCCCACAAACGAATCTCCGCCCTAACACACCCACACACACTCACACCCGCCCCCCTGCCCCCACCCCAAACCTACAAAAACCCTTGGCTCTCCAACCCGCCGCCTCCCCTTTTCTCTCCCCTCAAAAATCATTGTTTTCCGATTCATTTTATGAGATCGGGACCAACAAATTGAACACGACGGCGATCCTAAAGCCTTCCCCTTCCCCCTCGATGGACCAGCTCAAAATCTTCCGGGATGATTTCTTCGATTGGAAGCCCTCGGCCGTCGTCGCGCTCGCCGCGAGCCCCGACGGGCTGAGGGTGGCGGCGGCGAGAGAGGACGGGTCTCTGGAGCTCTGGCTCGTCTCTCCCGGGGCTGTTGGTTGGCATTGCCAATTGGTGCGGTTCGATTCCTTTTAATAGGATGTTGGCTGTTGATAACTTTTGGTGACCTGAATTGTTGCTGATTTGGTTGTTGTTTGATTTGGATGAAGACGATTCAAGGAAACCCTAACTCGAGAGCGTCGTCGCTGGTGTGGTGTCGGTCGAGGCTGCTGTCGTCGAGCATCGATGGGTCGATTTTGGAGTGGGATCTCTTCTCGTTGCAGCAAAAGGTTAAATCTTTTTCGTTTTGATATTTGCAAATCCACAGTTGATCTCTGGTAGAAGATAAGACTGAAACCAAAGTTCTGTCTTGATGAATTAAGTTGATGGCTTTAGGTTTCTTTGAAGTTTGGATGAAACTGGTAATTTTGCATATCTGAAGGGAGAAAATTGTATAACTCTATGAAGTGCTAGGAGTGTTTGAAGTGCTTGAAATTGTTATAGGGGCTGTTTGGTTAGGGGTGGAAGTGAGGAAGTGAAGAAGTAAGGAAGTAAGGAAGTACTTGAAATTGTTATATGGGGCTGTTTGGTTAGGGGTGAAGTGAGGAAGTGAAGAAGTAAGGAAGTAGTAATAGTTCCTTTTGGAACTTGAGAATTAGTTAGTAAGTTTTCTGGTGTTTAGGTGTTGTTAGGAAGTGTGGTTTGGAAAATGTTATGTCTTTTCCGGGTTTGGATAGTAATCTGAAAGTGAAAGTGGAAAAGTTGATCATAAAGTTGATCGCAAAATAATATTAAAATAAAAATTAATCAAGAAAAATAAAAAATTAGACTATAATTAGAATGCAAGTAAGATTTATATGACCACAAAATTAATTGTCTTGAACTATAACTTATTACAAATTAGATTTACATGACCACAAAATTAACTGCAGTACCCTGGAAGTGAGGAAATGATTGTGTAAAAAGGAAAAGAGAAAGGAAAAGGGGTTTTCTCATTTTTTCTTTTCCAGTTTTGGATAGATAGGGAAGTGAGAAATGACACTTCCCCATTTCCTTACTTCCGCCCACTTCCTTGAAACCAAACCCCCCCATAATGATATGCATTTATGAATTATGATGTAACAATTTACTAGAAAGAGTAGTTTATTAGGAGTTAAAGGGTTTTATCTGTACTATTCAATAAATTTAGAGGTAGACTTCTGCTTAACAACTTGTAAGCGGATGCTGTTTGTTATTGTGCACTTGATGGCTTGCACAAGTTAGGGTTAAATCAGAAGGACTTCAAATTTTGTTAGCTTGGTCAATCTCATATTCCCGTAACTAGAAATGGTTTGTTTGAACTTTATTGTAAAATATGTTAATATGCATTATAGTGTTAATGAAAATCCATGTAAGAATGAAGTAAGAAGTAAATTTGATAAATATTTGTTGTTTCTTTGAATGCATTATTAGTCTTAAGACTTGAAAATTCATGTAAGAATGATGTCAGAAATAAACTCTATAGATATATTTTATTTATTTCAATCCTTACCATCTTCGCATGTGAACAATACGATCAAGCTCCATCAAGCCTTAACAAGTATGTAAACTTCGCTTGTTTACCACGGAGACTGAAATAAAGCTCAAGCTTGGCTTTTCAACTTAAATAAAAGCTTGTAAAGGCTGTTATTAGGCTAGGCTAAGTTGCTCATGAACAACTTGAACAAGCAAACAACCGTAGTCCTCATAGCATTTAACCCTCCTATTTTTGCTTGAAGATACTCTCTCTCTCACACACAAAAGAAAGTTTACGCATGCATTTTGCATTAAAACTATTCTAGTTAAATTTGTGCCGTACAAACTACATGGAGACAGATATAATTTCCACTAATATAGATATCTGAAATAAGAACTCCTTTGCGCTTTTGTCACTTGGACCATACCCAACATGAATTACCAATATATCAGTTATCCATTTACCATAAATAAGCTATTGTTGTCTTTCTCATGGACACTATGTGAAGGTAGAATACTATGTTGAATTTCCTGTTTAAAAATCACAAGTTGAGGGCATGGTTCAAAGTCGCGGTCTCGGTGGCCGATTCGGTGGGTACAGTTCCACATCGCTCGCGGCTTCTCGGAACGGACTTGAGCGATACGCGCAAAACGCTACAAATAAAGCTCAAAAATTTTGAAAAAATTATGACACATCTTAAAAAAAATGTAGACATCAATTTTTATATATCAAATATCCAAAACAAATTTGTTTTAATGGGTAATTGGGAAAAATATGATGATTTGAGGGGTAAATATAAGAAATATATAAATTTGGTGGTAAATTTAGAAATATAAAAGATATGAGGGTAAACCTGAAAAAAAACAAAAATTAAAAGAAAAAGGTGATAAGAGAGAGATCGGGTGAGAAGAGAGAGACAGAGGGAGGGGGAGACAGAGAAATCGGAGGGAGGGGGAGAAGAGATCGGAGGAGAGGGGAGAGAGCAAGGTTCAAGGTATCGGCCGAGTCGGATACGACTCGGCCGAGTCGTATCCGACTTGGCCGCTGACGGTCCGACTCGGAACCCCGAGTCGGAGGGTGGGCGCCGAGTTGACCGAGTCGAGTTCGAGTCGGACCCGACCCGGGTCGACTCGGCGCCCGTGAATCCCAGTTTAAAGGGAGAGAGTGAGAGAGCTCTCACGCTGCCCCCTCCCTCTCGCGTTCTGCAGTAGCGAAGGAAAACCCCCCGCGTCGTCGTCGCCGTTGTCGTCGCCGTCGATCCTCGCCACGCAGGTAGGTACCTCTCCCTCTCCCTCTCTGTCTCCGTCTCTCTCCCTCTGTGTCTCTCTTTCTCTCTCTGTCGGACTCCCTCTCCCTCAGTCTCTCTCTCAGTCTCTCCCCGTCTCCCTCTCTCTGTCTTTCCCTCTTTGTCTCCGTCTCTTTCTCCCTCTCTCCTCTGTGTCCCTCTCTCTCCCTCTCTGTATCCGTCTCTTTCCCCCTCTCCTCTCTGTGTCCCTCTCCCTCTCTCTCCGTCTCTCTCTGTCCCTCTCTCCCTCTCTGTCTCCGTCTCTCTCCCTCTGTGTCTCTTCTCTCTCTGTCGGATTCTCTCCCTTCCCTCTCAGTCTCGCTCTCCCTCTCCCATCTCTCTCTTGTCCCCCCTCTCCCTCTCTGTCTTCGTTTCTCTCTCCCTCTCCCTCTCTCTCTATCTCTCTGTGTCTCTCTCTGTCCCTCTCTCTGTCTCCGTCTCTCTCCCTCTCTTTGTCTGTCGGACTCTCTCCCTCTCCCTCTCAGTCTCTCTCTCTCCCTCTCCCTCTCTCTGTGTCTCTCTTTTCTGTCCCTCTCCCTCTCCGTCTCTCTCTTTCTCCCCCTCTGTGTCTCCCTCTCTCTCCTTCTCTGTCTCTGTCTCTCCCTCCCTCTCTTTTCCTCTCTCCCCCCTCAGTTTCTCTCTCCCTCAGTCCCTCTCTCTCTCCCCTGTTTCTCTCTCCCCTCAGTCCCTCTCTCTCTCCCTTAGTTTTAATTTATTTGAGTTTAATGTAATTTAATTTAGTTTAGTTTAGTTAAACTTAATTTAAGTTAATTTAATTAATAAAATTTTGTAATTATAATTAAGTTAGGTAATTTAATAATTTTATTGAAATTAGGTAATTAAGTTAGTGTAAGTTAATCTAGTATAAACTAGTTTAGTTTAATTTAATTTAGTTTCATTTAATTGAGTTTAATTTAATTTAAATTAGTTTAGTTAACTTAATTTAGGTTAATTTAATTTAATAAAGTTTTGTAATTATAATTAAGTTAAGTAATTTAATAATTTTATTGAAGTTAGGTAATTAAGTTAGTGTAGCTTAATCTAGTACAAACTAGTTTAGTTTAATTTAATTAGTTTCATTTAATTGAGTTTAATTTAATGTTGTTTTAATTTAATTTAACAGATAATTTTTTTAAATTTCAGTATGGCTCCAAAGCAACGCGATATTGGATGAGAACATGGTACCACTGTTGGTGGAGTAGAAAACTTGTGAAGTGTAATTATTGTGAGAAACAAGTCCATGGTGGTATCACTAGATTGAAGCAATATATATCACATATACCCGGTCAGGTGGAAGGATGCTTGCGAGTATCAAAAGAGGTATCTCATGAGACATCTTTCTGAAGGTAGTAAAGAAAGAGCGGCCATAAAATCTAAAAAGAGAGGGACTTATGAAATCTTTAAGTGAGGAAGATTTTTATGATGTGAGCGATGAAAATTCTGATAATGAAATTGAAGAAGTTGATGGTTTTAGAAGGAGTTGAAAGAAGACAACTAAAACAAGCTATGAAAGAAAGTCATAAAATGGCTTGGAGATCGGCAGAAGGAGTTGATATGGTGGCAGTAGTTCGCAGTCTTCCGGATCAGGGGAGTAATCATGAATTGCGTCGGAGTATGACTATGAGAGAAGCTGAAATTCCAGCTCGTGGTATTGATCCTTACATGTTCCCAACAAAACAGAAATCAATCAAAAGCATGTTCTCAACTGAGAATATTAAAAAGGTTGGAAAATTCATGGCGAAAATTCTTTCACTACAATACAATACCATTCAATGCCACTGATAGTGGTCCTTACTACCAAGCCATGATTAATACTATTGCGGAGGCAGACCCAGGTGTAAAAGGCCCTACAGGGTACCAGATTGGCAATCTATATTTAGAGGAGGAAATGAAAGAAATGAAGTATATATTGCTTCAATAAAAACAAAATGGCCTGCAGTATGGTTGCACGATCATGTGTGATGGATGAATTTCTCGGAATAGAAAGCCTAATGTTAATTTCAAGATTTATTGTGATAGAAGCATGATCTATCATACTTCGTTGATACTACTAATATCTCGAAGACTGTGATTATATTTCTCGCTAATGATAAAGTTGTTGATGAAGTTGGTGAAGAAAAATATCGTGCAGGTTGTAACAGATAATGAGGCAAGTTTCAAAGCAGCTGGTCACATGTTGATGGAGAAGAGAAAACATTTGTTTTGGACTCCTGTGCAGCACATTGCATGATTTGATGCTTGAAGATATTGGCTCTGTGGAATCAGTCAAGGAGACATTAGATGATGCTAAGATGATCACATCATTCATTTACAATAGCCTCAAAGTGGAATTTAATGAAGCTATTTACCAGATATAGAGACTTGTTGAGACCAAGTATAACACGGTTTGGCACCGAGTTTATTTCTATTGAAAGCTTTATTCGCTATGAGCAAGATTTGAAAAGAATGTGTACGACTACCGAATGGCGTGAATTCAACAAAGGAAAGGAGTAGAAGAAGTGTGCAAGATAAGTTTCTAATCTCATTCTGACTGATCGGTTTTGGAAGAAAGCAGGCAAGAGGAGAGTAACATTATGGATCCTCTTGTTGTTAGAGTCTTGAAGATAGTGGACCAGGACAAGAAATCTACATTATCTTTATATATGAAGCTATGGATAGAAAAAAATTGGCTATAAAGGTATCAAATAGAACTGAAAGAAGTACTGGGATATCATTGATAGAAGATGGGAGGGACAATTGCATAGATACTTGCATGCTGCTGGTAATTCATTTGCCTAGAAATTATATTTGTTGACTAGAAATTGAAACTGTCATATCATAACAAACATGTGCTTACATTATTGCAGCATATTTTTAAATCCAGCACTCCAATATTCAAAAAACTTTTCTACATATCCAGAAGTGAGAAATGGATTAAAGGAGGTCATTAAAAGATTGGAGCCAGATTTGAATAAAACAAGAAAGAGCTATTAATGAGGTAATAATTATTTATTTATTTCATCGATATCATGTTATGCAAATATTAACACTTGTGATGTGTATTCTCACAAATAAAATTATTTGTGGATGGAGTTGGAGAATTTGGAAGCTCACTAACTAGAAGAGCAGTGCAACAATCTCTTCCAGCTGATTGGTAGATTAATTATGGCGAAGAAGCTCCCAATCTGCAGAAAATTGCTATCAAAGTTTTAAGCCAAACATGTTCTTCATCGGGTTGTAAAAGAAATTAGAGCACGAGATCGCTGATTCATACAAAATTGCGCAATCGGTTGGCAATGAACAAGTTGCATAAACTAGTATTGTGCATTACAATATGCGGTTGCGAGTAAGAAACTTGACATGCAAAAGCGACACTGATGATTATTACAACCAATTGATCTGAACAATATTTTCAATGATGATGATATTTTGGATGAGTGGATGTGAGGGAGAACAGCCGATGTACCACCAGATGACTTAAGTGGTGGATGAAGGTATTCGTCGTAGTGACGAAAGTGGCGGTGATGATGACGGCGGTGGTGATGACGGCGGTGATGGTGGTGATGGCGGCGGTGATGGTGGTGATGACGGCGGTGATGGTGGTGATGATGGTAATGATGAAGAGACTCATGGTGTTGGTGGAAGCCAACGAGGTGGCTTTAACATGGGATTCAGAATATTATGCCACACAAGATACAAATCATGGAGGTCGGGCGGGCGGGATTTCGCAACAGCGTCGGCATTTGAATCGGTGGTCGATTTCAGTTCTAGCGATGATATTCGAGTGGACATGATAACTACTCACATGGTCATCATAGTCTTGAAGGCCTATACAGGGGTTGGGTTTGACATCTGGCCAATATTATGGCACTGATTATTCTAGCACTGGTGAATATTCTACTAGCAGCACTAAATATCGAGGTTTTCGGTATTATCACCATGAAGCTGATATTGCACAACCCCTACCGCCATATTACTCTGATAGTGGATCCTCTGGACAATCATCTCAGCCTACAGGATCTCACCCACAA